>JAOXYL010000030.1:9325314-9336172 GCA_028564955.1 Terapon puta
CGTTGATTGTTGAAGTTTCCACACAGGCCACATGTTGCATTTTGGTAAGTGTAGGGCACACTGATCCTGACATAATGATTTGTGTCATAAGACACCTCCAAGCCAAAGTCAGTACTGATGATCACAGAAAAACCTGACTCATAAACCTGTATGGTGCCATTATTGAGATGGAACGGTGTGTTTGCAAAGTCTCCATTAACCTGTAAACACAACAGCAAGTATGTGTCATGTTTCATCTGATAAATAAGAGTGAAGTCAATCAGAGTAAAAATTACCAACCTTAGCTTTAGCACGATGTCCCTTGACAAGTTCAATAGTTTCATTATAAACGTACACTTTGACCAGTCGTGTCCAGGAAACATGAGTGCTGCCCCGATGCTCATTCTTGCCTTCTACTCTGTAGTAGGGCAGCCCATCACCACATTCCTCAGAGAGAACATACGTGCAGGTGCCCTGGAAGTGAAACACTGTCCCATCAAAGGTATAGTAATGTGGATCACCACTTATGGTGCAGGTGCCTCTCTGAACCGTCTGGCAGGAGTACTGAAAGGCAGTAGGCCGGCAGATTTGTGAAAAAGAGCATGGTTGGTTCTGACACTGCAGGCCGACTGAGGTGCAGGTACACTTCTGTGCACAGGTACTGTCACTCCAGAATGAGTCACCCAGCTGCACAGGTTCACCTTGAAAAAGAATGAAAAGAAATTCTAAACCAACTTGTGTTGTAACTAGGGAGTAGTCTCTGGGGATGCAAAGCACATTTTATACATTCATACATACATTTTCACTTGTGATCATTCTCATGTCTTTTTACCATTGAAAGTGCAGCCTTTAGATGCAAGGTCTGTCCGAAAAGCCCAGCGGCCTGGTACATTGACATTGCTGCTCAGGTGGAAATTTGAGTTAGTGCCTGTTGCATTGTTGGAGAATGATCCAGGTATGGAGAAGTGGTGAGAGGAGCTGATTGTGTCATATCCAGCCTGAAATTATTATTTTTTTTAAAATATGGGTGAGTGGGCATGGCAATTTTTTGAAAAAACATTTGTAGTACATTGCATGTAACTGTAATGGCTCTAACCTGTACATTTCGAGATGTGGAGGCTATAACACCATAGTTCATCAGCAAAAATGAATAATGGCTGCCAGAAATCAAGACTGCTTGCACAGTGGTGTGCTAGAAAGAAAATGGTTTATCGAATCTAATAAGTGATACTTAATTTAACAATAGAGTGTGTTTTTTGGGGGTTGATTCATTATTTTAAACAAGATGACTTACTGTTCCTGAATTCGGAAAATAGGCCACCTCAAACCAGGTTACAACAAAGACCCAGCTGGCTTTGAAGTTAAGTCTTGGGAAATACTTATTAATGTCCTGTGTAGCCTGTTGGAGGACACTGCCATTGGTGTATTGGTTATAGCTGACTTCACCACTTTCTCTGTTGTCCAGATCTATCCAGAAAGGAGCAATGAAGTCTCTGGATCCATATACTGGAATGTGTTGAGGTATGAAACTTATCCACGGCCTATCAAATGTCAAGTGTCCATTCTGGTTGACCTGAAAACAAATATTTGGATAAACCACTTCTATCAAGGAAAACTGCATTTCAAATGCTGGTGTATGTCAAAGCAATCAAGTCAAAGTCAGCTTTATATTCTCAGACTATAATATCATAAATTCTTTTTTTCTTTAGTGAATTAAAATTCAATTCTGCTGTTCTGCAATTATACACAATTCACTAGAAATGATGACAAAACCAGTGGTTTCTCGTAGTCTACAAACATGTGTTTGTTGTATTCGTACAACAATATTTGTACATACATAAATCTGATTGTAAGTCCTCCCAAAGTAGACAAATGGCTGTTCCAGTGTTATTAAATCAGAACTTCCATCATCTGACTGCATGACTGAATTTCCAGATTTTGGGTAGAGGGGTCCTAGGAAGAACAAAATTACATAGAAAATGGAAAACAAGCATTGACCTTTGAAATTTCTCCAGATTTTAATAGGCTCACAATGATCACTGCCCTTTTGTTTTGGCCTCTGTCCAGAACATGAACATGAGCACAAATTTTATCAAGCAATATGCCTTATATTTGACTTGTTAATTTTTGGAGTCTTCAGCGATGAACTGTATTTTCATCCCAGTACACGTAACACAAACTGCTTTACAGTTTTTGACTGTTGAACTTTAAAATGCTACACTGAGACACACATTTATTGACTAAACATTTACACACAACATATTTTGAATGTTTATGGTTCAATATACAGTTATTACACATCACCATTAGGTATACAGCCTGAATTTTATAAAAGTATAGATTATGATATAAATAAGAAATCATCTTGAACCATGAATTATAGTAAATCAATCAACTTCAATTTTAAATGAAGTTGTCTACCACTCACACTAATGATACAGCATATATTTATTATGACAACATTGGTGTAATCAGCATAACCAATTTGGCAAGATTATGAGGCCGACATGCTATCACTGAGCCACAGAGAATACCAGGAATATGCAATATGTTATATTCCTGACATATTGCTGCCAATCCTACCCACCTGGGGAATGGACTGTTTGTACCGCTTCCATCTGGAAAACGGTACAGTGGCATAAAAACCAAAACTACCGGACTGAAAAGTTTTTCTCCAGAGCTGCTCAATCCATTTCTCCCACACACACACACACTCACACACAGACACATAAATGAACAATAGAGAACTTGAGCCATGCACTGACTACACTTTAACAATTGACACAACTTTAAATCTTTAGATATTTATTAACATATCATATATTTTTACAAATATTTATGTTTAAATCTGGAAGTCACCAATCTTAATAGAATTTTGTGAAAACATGTTGACAATAAAGATTTATCCAAATTAATTTAAACTTCAACTTACCTGAACTCTGGGGAGCCACTATTCCTGCAAAAAAAATGAAGCAAATATGAAACTAAACTGGTAAAAGAAGATACTTCTCAAACATTTTCCACCCCT
Organism: Terapon puta; assembly: GCA_028564955.1. Lineage (NCBI taxonomy): Eukaryota > Metazoa > Chordata > Actinopteri > Centrarchiformes > Terapontidae > Terapon > Terapon puta. The sequence goes on from JAOXYL010000030.1 coordinate 9,328,322, forward strand.
AAATAATTTAAGTTGAGCTTATCATTTCAAGTACGACAATGTATGGCAATGAAATAATATACACTACTTACTACTACTACTACTTACTTAACATGCCCAAGAGCAACACAGATAACATAATGTGATGTGCCATTCCCTCAAGGCAATTCAGAGCTGTTTACCAAGCATAATAGATTTATTTTATTATCAGTTATAGTTAAAAAACTTATTATAAAGGTGCATTTATAAATGTGCACACGCTTGGAAAGTAAAGATCCACAAATTAAACAATTACCTGGTGAGGTTATCCTTTTCCTTCATCCTTTTGAGACTGCAGGGATATGACAAGGCTTTATACAGTAAAAGCTGGCACAGTTTCAGAAACAGTTTTTTGTTTCAAATAGGTCAGCATAAAATGGATCTTGCTTCCTCATAAACACTGACTGCGCCACGTTGCCTTTCGTGAATAAAGAAGATCATCAAATTCTGTCCAGAACAAAAATGAGGTGTAACAGTCTACCAATGTGATTAAGCCATACACCTTTTGCTGCCAATGTCCTAATTCCTTTGATGTAATCTGTCCAGTGATTTTAGCCATATGTCCCAAAATTAGATTTTTTTTTTTTTCCTGATATGGAGTGAGACATTAGTTTCTTCAGGTGAATAAACATTTAAAAAACCCTTGGATCAGCTGGAGAATCTATTGTAGCTGCATGCTAAATTTTGACTAAATATAATTTAAAAAAAATATAGTGGAGTTTTTTGGTTGTTCGTTTATTTGTTTTGTCGCATTGAGGTATCAGAAGTTCTGATTACATCTGAATACTTATCCTTATCTGTTATAGATGTTTTACATATTCCATGTTACAGCTGGTAGACGTGTTCATGCTGTTTCCATTCCCTGCTGCCAGAAACCATGAAAGCCTTTGTGCTGAATCTCAGTCCATCGGCAGGATCGAGAGTTCACATCAAGTGATAAAAGGGCATTCTTTGTAGATTGTGGCTCAAAGGTGAACCTGCTCTTCACACCCCAGATGATACCCTTGAAAATGATCTTAACAGCTTAGTGCCTCCTGAATTAAAGAATTCCCATATCAGCTTCTACTTCCTGTCGCTTTAGAAACTCTCTTTTCTTTTTTGGAGGGTCACCTGTCTTCTTCAAATTTCAGCTAGCTGATATTTTCAGACAAAGACACATGCCTGTACACACGCTTGGTTGCCAGTTTATTAAGCACACATAATAATGCAATGTAAAACAACAGTCCTGCTATAGAGTCAACCATCATGAAGGTCACTCTGTGAAACTGTTTAACTACAAGATCGTTTTGAGGCTGCGGTCTGCGGTGTTGTTAATCTGTACTGCACTATAATTAAGTGCGTTGGATAAAAAACATTTCTCTTGAAACTTGATGAAAAACTGTAAAAGCATGCATGGTCACTATAGTAGAGTTAATAAGGTCAACAATTTCAACAAGAAGAATTCAAACACAAAATTGTCCAACATGAATGAATTTGTTCTTTTATGATAGTTGTACATAAGCAGTGTTACCCGTAAGCGGATTATGGTGATTTCTAATGTAATTCTAATCAATTCATTTCAAACTGAAAGCATTCACCAGGGACACACCTTGTCACAGAGGCTACACAACATTCACCACGGAAACAAACCTTCTGATGCAGGTGGCATGGGTTGGGTGCACGCTTTTAATGATGAACAATAAACACTTAAAACTATTCCAAACCACATGTGTGTTATAAGCAATGTATTTAAATGTGCTGAATGAGTGGGTTTAAGATGAGGTGTTACCATGTAAATGAAAGCATCAACAAAAACAGCGTAGGAGTGACATTTTTACGGAAACCAGAAACTCCACTTTGGGCTGTCACTGTTCTTCACACGCACACATATGAAAAGCTGTGTCACACGTGTGTCACAATCTGACAGCAGACTTGTGCAGAAATGAAAGTGACTGTACCAAGTGTCAAATATAATTCAAACTTTTCCACTTCATTTACTACTGTTGGTTTTGGTCCTCATGTGGTGTTTGACACATTCAACACACTGTGTTCTCTGACTGCCCGTAGTACTTATAATCTAATATATATATAATAAATATGTATTCATATATATGCAGCATATTTCATAAAAATCATTGCTAGAAGTAGAGAGATTAAAATGGAATGAAATACCCAACTGTAATATAAGTAAAAGTAAATCAAATCTGTGAAATAAATAGTTAGAACAGATAAAACTTGAAGTAAAACTAATGTATGGTATTAATAAAAAGCTGATATTGGTCATTTGTACAGAGGAGGGCATCAGATTTTGTGTAACAGCTGTATGTCCGAGTGAATGTGTATTGCAGGCTTCTGATGTACTGGTTAGTGACTTTTTTACATGTTTGACTATCTGAAGCAATTTGCAAAACAAATCTGTCAGCTGGAACACACCACACAGTTTCACAAAGTGTTTGATTTTCCCTCAATGAAGTTTCATTAAGCAAGGGCCAACAGGAAAGTGCTTAGCTCTCCAGCTGAATTGGACATTTGATCATGTTTTTAATCTTCTTCATTACCGTAAACCCAGCCAAAGGGAACTGAATTAGAGGAAAATCCGCAATGTGATCTGAGCCACGAGCAAAGGCAGGTTTGAGGAGGAGGGACGGTGCCCAGGTGCAAATTAATCCTTAAGTCTATGACCCAAAAAAACTGCAGCATGTGAACAGGTTAAATTACCCCAAATGGTGTCATTTTTCATCTTTATCTTCAGTGCAGTGAAGCAAATAAGGAATTCAATCAAAACAGTGTTTTAATATAAGATATATATATGTATGTAGATTGAACGTGTGACCTGTAGTGGGGTTGCAGGAAGATGACAAGCTTCTGAACACCATCATCCACCTCTCTTTCTTCCAAGTAACTATATCTTATGGTGCAGCCGTAGAGATCTAATCTGTGCTCTTTTGTGATCAGTCACTTTTTCCTTTTGGTCCAGTGCCATGTGAAAATCTGTGTGTCTTGGCACCCGCACACACACACACACACACACACACACACACACACCCTGGAGAAGGAGTGTTTGAAGATGATGAGATGTCAGAGACTGCGTGTGCTTGATGCTGCCTCGGTCTGTCATGTCTACCCAGGTCATAAAACAAAGGCATGAAGTCATCTGACTCTGGTGACTGCGTGCTGATACGAGCTCCAGATTGGCAGCGTGTGCAGCTGAAAGTAGCATCTCTGAGTTAATACGTGGCTCGCTGCCACGTTGTGTGCTGAGCCACTGAAAAATATCAGCCACTACTACAACTACTAACCACTACATCCCAGAACGTATGATAATTTAATCATGATGTAGTATCTACCAGATAGTATTACACTGCATGTTATCAGATACCTCTTACATGTACTGTAATTAGCTGACTTTGCAACTACAAATCTATCTACTATAAATAATTTATGCATTGTTTTCTCTGTACTTATTTCTGTGCTTGTGCAGCTCTAAGGCCTGAAATCTCCCTCTGGTGGCCTTAATTTGGCTGCATTCTGCTGGTTGGCCACAAGAGAGCAGTGTTGTATTGTCTTGGATCAGCTTGTTCACAAATATAATGAATGAAAATAAATTCTCTTTTTTTTTAATTGAGAAAGAATCAGTTAAATGATTTCATCACCAGGAACATAATTCAAGATGCTTTTCAGTGTCAGGGAGAAGGAGGGGAGGCCTTGAGGGGATCCAGTGTGATACTGTTAACACTGCAAGTCCTTAAAGATGGGCATGTGTGTGTGATTTGGTGGGCGGGTGGGTGAGAGCGGGGATGAAAGAGAGAGAGAGGTGAGAGATAGAGAGAGAGAGCGAGAGAGGGCAGACACAGCGAAACTGAGCATTAAAAATCTGGAGATGTGAGAAAGCCTCCCAGAGTGTGTTTCTGTGTGCGGAGGCTGCTGAAGGTTTCCCACCGGTGCATCAGCGTTCACTGAGGACGTTCAGCATGGACTTCCTAAAGTTGAGTGGGCTTCAATGAACTTCAGATGAGAGTGGATGGATGTTCAGATGGGAATTTATGCAGCATGGAGACTTTCACCAGGCAGTGCTTTGTTTGGATGCTTCTGAAAGGAACCTTCTGTTTGGTAAGTTTGGTAGCTGGAAGCACCGACTACATCCATGTCACATTAAAAAGATTCTGCAAAAGTAGAACAGTTACGACTTTTATATCCTCATGAACTTGTTATGAAGTGGTTCTGATACTTAATGTGACTTTGACAATAATATTTCAGCTTCACTGTATACAGAATTATTTATATGAGGCTCTAAAATGATTAGGTACTTTGCAGTTTACTTAGAAAACTCCAGAAACTAATTAAATATGATGTATCTTTACGTTTAATCTAACAGCATTTATGTGTAGTTAGATTATAAATGCTTCTTCTTTAATGCATCTGTAATGATTTTTAGTTTCATATATTTGGTGCTCAGAAATATTTTGACGCTAGGGCTGAAATAAATCATTTTTTAATTAGTGTTTCTAAAGTAACATTAATACACGTTCTCTTTCTTAATGTTAGTTCTCTATTATGTGAATCCCTCAACATCTTGCTTCTTCTCCTACTTATTTAATTCAATTCAATTTGCTTACAGCTGTGCTCAACATCCAAATTTTTTTTCTCCTGATTTTCTAGTCGATTCTTGGGAAACATCACAGCAACTTCACCTTCAGCAAGACAGAACCGCCTGAATTCGACAGACGCCAAGAACTTTCTCCACAGAACCACTGGGAAGCCCAAACGAGGAGTTTGATTCAGAACACCAAACTACCCGTCAGCCCTTTTATCCCTCTTTCACGGCAGGGACTCCTGGAGGTGCTCGGAGGACACTCACAGTCGTACTCCAGCCCGTCCGTGAAGATAAAGCTGCGCTCCACCATGAAAGCTCACGGACCGTCTAAATTCTCCCGGACGTTCAGTTGGGGGGACTTTTACTCAAACATCAAAACTGTCAAACTGAATTTGCTGATAATGGGGAAGATTGTGGATCATGGGAACGGCTCTCTCGGAGTCTACTTCCGCCACAACTCCACGGGCGTGGGCAACGTGTCCGTCAGCCTCGTCCCGCCGATGAAGGAGGTGGAGTTCGACCTGGAGCGCCAAAGCGTGGTCAACCCCAAAGACTCGAAGACCTTCAACTGCAGGGTGGACTACGAGAAGACTGAACGCAACAAAAAGGTGATGCTGTGCAACTACGACCCCTCCAAAACGTGCGCTCAGGAGCAGACCCAGAGCCACGTCACCTGGATGTGCTCCAAACCCTTCCAGGTCATCTGCATCTACGTGTCTTTCTACAGCACAGACTACAGACTGGTTCAGAAAGTCTGCCCAGACTACAGCTACCAGAATCCAGGAGCCTACCTGCCCACGGGTTAATCAGAGATCGATGAGAGAACGGCAGCAGAGAGTAGCGTCTCAATAAATTATGTTTGAGCGGCCTGCTGCAGGTAGTGGAAATTTGTAGAGGTTTTACAAAATTTAGCTTTTCTTCACGTTTTCTTTGAGTCTTACAATTCAGCAAATACTGCAAAATGTACGTTTTTAGTGCAAGAGCTTGCTTGTTGTAGAGTGCGAGAGTTGTATTATGATGAAATGCATATCATTAGGGCTGCAGCGAATCATCATCTTCATTATGGACTGACGTGGTGATAGTTTCTGGCGACATTAACAGATTTATTGTTGTCTTTTGGAAGCTGAGAAAAATGCTCATGACAATATTTGTTTTATCTAACCAACAGTGCAAAAAAATTTTTCTCTCTATCACGAGATAAAAAAATGAAACAGAAACAAAAATGAAAGCAGAGAGTCCTCGTGAGTGAGAAGCTGAAGGGGGGCATGTTTACCTGTTTCTTCTCTGAGATGAACAATTGATCAGTTTTCAGAACAGTTCGGTAAATTTCTGCTGTCCAATCAAATATCGAAGTGCCACACATGATTCCTCCCATAAAACTTCACTAAAACAGACAACAGCAACAAGATTTAGGGTTTGTCAGAGAAAATATATCCGTCTCTTCTGTCTTTTGTTTGTAACAATAAAGATTTAAGATGACAGATCTTTTCAGCGCTCTCATTCTGTACACTTTTGTCACATGTCATGCTTTACTTTCTCTCTCAGCTGACTCTCCAACACTCTTTACTGTATGCTGCCTAATAAAAGCGGTTTCCAACTGGTTAAAACATGCAAAGGTGTGATTCTCCTTGGATATGCTGCCGCATTAAAGTACAGAGTGACCATAAAATTCGTATAACCTTTCTTAAAATTCTATAATTCTACTTCACGAGGAGGCGTTACAAATATTTGTGAGGTTCTCTTACCAAGAGTTGTTTGACCTTATGAGTGTTTGGTGCAAATTGGGGTGGAAGACCTAATGTAGGATTTAATTGATTAAATGGCTTAACCAGGTTTTTATCTTTATAGGTTAACTCCATAAGGAACCCATTATTAAGATTAACTCTGTTTATTCTATCTGCAAATAATACAGACAGATGATGATACCCATGCATTCACTGATGGCTTATCTAAAGTTCAGTGCAATAAAAACAGCTGCGCCTCTGCGTGTAGTTCATCTTCGGCAGTGATTCGGTCTTGTTAGCTGTGAGCATGCCGTGTCGTGATTGGCCCTGCAGAAGAGCAACAAGGTGTGTCTTGACCGAACCTGCTTGTGGAGGCCATGTTGGGGTTTGTGTTGTTGAATAGTTCAGGAGGCCCAGAGCTCATCAGAGAACCTGTGACATATCAGGGATTAAAGAATTACAGGTCAGTTACTGCACTCACTGACAGCAAAAGAGGAAATACAATACCACTAAACCATACTGTAAACCATACTTACTAAGAAATAAAAGTCCTGCACTGAAACTTACTTAACCTGCTCTACGGGGCTTTTAATAAGTTATGAAACTGTCTCAGTTTAATACTGATGCCTCCATATGACCTGTAAATGAAAGCAAAACCAACAGGAAGAAGATCTGAATTTGCCTATTTTATATTCTGATGGGTACATTCATCCATAGCAATTACATATATGCTTTACAGGCTGATCAGGTATTTTGCTGAAGATCTAAAACTGTAGCAAAATGTGGAGTGTGAGTTGAAAGCAGCAATGGAAATACGCAAATAAGAACGACCTGAGAGTTATACTTGAGTAAAGTGCCTGATAATGTACTTACATTTCACCGCTGTTTAGTCGAGCTCACACTTGCAAACTTACTCAAACAAATTGAAATGGAGCAAAATGGCATTTTAAATGAGGCCCAGTAACAATGTGCACCTCCTCTTTACAGAATTGAGAGGAAGTGGGAAGCTCTTCAATGCTAATAAAAGGACAACACATCCTTCTTCTGGCCCTGTGGGGAGGTGTGAAGAGTTTATGTTTTGGCGAGGACACACATTATGATGCACTGATTCACAGGTCTAAAAAGTGAACTACATCTACGACTCTAAATGCACTAACAGTGGTGGAAGTGGTACTTTTTATCTTTTACTAAAAGTAGCAATACCACAGAGTAAGAAAACAGAAAAAAGCCTTCTAAACTTTACTTATTACAAGTAAAGTTAGTGTTTTTAAACATGAAGTAAGAACAGTATTAGCATAAAAACATACTTCAAGTACCAAAACTAAAAGGTACTTGTTATGTAGGATGCCCATTTCAAAATAACATATTTTATTACTGAATTATTATTGGTGATGTGTTGGCAAGTAAGCAGCAGTGCAAACCAAATGGGTCTCTTTAATCTATAAGATCTTACTCTGTAAGACATCATTACATACACAATTAAATGCACAGCTTACTGGTTTTATGTATTGTCTTAATAAATAGAAGTTAGTAGTT
>JAOXYL010000030.1:9339933-9361164 GCA_028564955.1 Terapon puta
TCTGTGTGTGGACTCACTAGTTGATGAAGTCGACGGCCTGCGTTTTGAGTTGGTCTGCGCTGTGCAGATCAGCCAGGATGAGGATCTCGGCAGCATTTTCCACAGACAGACTGGTACACAGCGCGTCCTCGCACATGACCTTCAGTCTCTCCAGAGCGTACTGAAAAGAGAGGGGACACAACATGTCCGTCTTCATCAGTATTCATGTTGTATTTGCTACAACAGTCAGGTGATATTGGAAAATATCGTTTCAGAGTTCAAAACAGCAGCTAAACATCCGTCCGTCCTATTACAAAGATCGTCTTGTAATTTATCTGGTTTTTAAAGTACATGATCATAAAATAAACATTTCGATGCTCAGAAACTGTGGGTTCCCAGTGTCATGCAGGAGTGAGATCAGTGCGAAATCATCCAACTGTTTCTTCAAATCCTGATGGCTTACTGGACTATGGTTCAGTGTAGCATCTCGGGTCCTAATGCATCTTATTACCTTTCCTTGTGGGAATATCTGAAATCTCACAGTGTACGCTGCCGGCAAAATAATGTGCACCTCTCGTTGGGTTAATACAGCCAAGGCAGCAAAACTAAAATCTGTATTCTGTTTCAAAATATTTGAATTACCAGAATACTGGCAGTCTATCAAGTAATACGATCTCAAAATGTCAAAGTATATTGGTGCATTAGTTGTACTACTATATCACCTTGTCAGCTGCTGCCAGCAAGTCATCAGCCATCTTGTCAAGGTTGGGAGCCTTGTCTGTGTAAATGAAGCACATCATCTCTTTGAAAACCTCTGGCTCCACGTCGTTGATCTCCACACGGTTCTGACAGAAACAGAAAAGGAGCAAGGAGGTCAAATGTGAGCCTCAACTACAACACATTCTTCTTATTTTCCTGCACGTTTTACATACCTGCGAATATACCGTGAAAACTAGTTATCTGTAGCACTGATATGTAGAAACGAGTAATGAAAAGAAAACCTAATATAGCTGTGTAATTTTATTATGTGTCGAGGCTGTAAATCTCTACAAAGTGGTTGAGGTCAATTCACGGTGTTGTTTTAAATACCATTTATATTCATTTATATATTTTGGGCTTTACTCTCTGTCCCTTGTGGTATTTGTGACTACTATAATGACAGCAAATGATGTCATGATTTAAGACAAACCGCAGAGAGACTTGCTGTGCAAAGCAGCGAGACCGACCAGTGGTGTGATGGAGATAAACCCTGATAAATACTTCTTGCTTTAGACTTGAATTTTAAGACACAAGCAGTGTTTGTGCTTATGCATTTAAAATAAAAAACTTTGAAGCAAATGAAGACGATAAGTGAGCAGATGAAAAATGTATTTATACATGTTTTTCATGGTATTTGAAAGTGATTCATTGTGATTATTTTTCATTTAGTCACAATTGAAAAATATGTTCTTGACCTGTGTTCTCTCTGCTGTTTTCAGACGATTGTGCTTCATATATTAAATATTCGTGCATACTTTTAATCTATCAAAAAGTTAGCAAAAAAACTATCTAAAGAGAAGGTTTAAAAAAAGGCTTCTCGTACAATTTCATTTCTTACAGTCACATGTGCACAAATGGAAAAAACCAATTCTCTGCTTTTGCAGCTTTGTCAGTGAAGGATGAATCCTGACCCTCAAGTACGGCAGGACAATTTCATTTCAGGTGTGGTATCATTCAGTTTCAGCAAACAGCTCTGTGCTGCAGCCATTTGACAGCACACAATCCTTCACTCACTTTAACCCCTCAACACAGCGAGAGGAACCTGAGCAGTTGAGCCGCAGAGGGACAAAACGAATTTATTTCTGAGAATAAAAAAAGCTTTGGGACCTTGGGCTCACCTTTTTGCTCTCTTCCATCTCATGCTCAAACATGGCGCTGAATACAGGGGAACGTGCTGAAAGCAGTGACATGAAAAGATATCAGGATAACAGCAAAAAATGTTGATGTGTGAGTCAGAGAGCAAACTAATAAATATATACACAAATATTTACACAAACAGCAAAACACTTCAAACACACAGGGCATATCTGACTCGTGTCTGTACCTGCAAGGATGGCTTTGTGGGCCTGAAACTCCTGGCCGGCCACGCACAGGGAGCAGTCTGTGAAGCGGGAGTTCTCCCATAGGCCACCCAGTTCATCTGCTAGCCGGCAGTCCGGTACCTTCACCATATTCATGGTGTTCTGCCCAGATATGTTGACAGAGTCCTGCACCACGCTGACCTTAGGGAGAGAAAGTAAACCAACAAAACTCTTTTAATTCTTCACATGTATTTAAAAATGGTCTCAACCAAACATAGTTTAACACAAAGACAGTGTACCTCGCAGAAGAGTGTGAGCTTGTCGTCGGGTAGAAGACCGTTGGCCTCATCTAGGAGGAAGTCTCTCCGGATGAACTTTTTAAAGCCCCAGTCTTTCCCCTGGACAAAGCGATATGCCCTCTGGCTTTCTGCAGACAGCCAGAATACACAGAAGAGGTGAGTCCATGCAAAGGCATGAATTTACAAAAAAAACTAAGAAAGCAAGCGCAAAAAAGAAAAAAAAGATCTGGCATATGCCTCCTTCATGGCATGTGTTGCAGTTAGAAAGTCTGTGCCACCCAGCTGACTCACCCATGGCTTTGGTCTCCTCTCCCTTGGCATTGAGGATGGAGAACTTGAACTTGGCGCGCACCTCGGCCTTTGGACAGCTGACCAGCAGCAGGTAGAGCGACAGGTAGTCTTTGCTCTCCTCATCCAGGCCTTTGGGATTTACTCGTAAACACCTGATGATGGTGGACAGCGTAACAGTTAAGATGTCGGTTTTATGGGGATGGAGACACAAGTGACACACCCTAACAGATGAATGATTTGTAAAACCAAATTCATGTTTTTGTTTATCATGGTATAATTTTCTTTTGAAATTTAGACCAATACACATAGAGATATTTAATGTTTTATGGTTGGGATACAGTTATAATAAATATGTCATATTTAGTGGTGGTTTCTACTGAACATGGTGAGCAAATTTGTTTACTCATTTACTAAGAGCATGTTAATATACAAAGTATACTATTAAATTATGTGACTGGTTACAGTAAATGATGTGTGCTGTGGTTTGCTTTTGGAATTTATAATCCTACAAGTCTTTCTAAATGTTTGTGAACAACCTACTTCCTGTACAGTGCAGTCTTTTGCCTACCCACCATTTCAGCTTGTCATTGGCCCCAGAAGAGAAGGTGGAGCTCTTGATGACCTCGCCCATCTCCTCACGACAGAAGCTGAAGTTGTTGATGGTCCACATGTAAGAGAACTTCACCACTTTAATCTGGAAAAAGAAAAAAATATTCAGTAAAGCTCAGAGTACTTGATGTATTTGAGATAACAGTGTTACTTTGTCCGTGTGGTCATTTTACCTGTGTGTAACACCAGCTCTCGGCCACTGGCCCGCTGGACATTTCCGCAGGGGGAGGGGGACTCGGGACTCTTGACATTGCCAGCGTGACAGAAGGTGTCGGGGGGCAAGAGGGTGAGGAGGAGGAACCCGTCACTTCCACTCGTCAATGCTCAGTCCTGACGTCCATCTGCATCCGCACACGCCAGATGGAAGCAGTTTGCCCCCTAAAAACAGACAATGTGAGAGTGATTAATTGATCACAGTGGAATCACATCTCCTTGAAAATCCTGTCCTGCTTGAAAAACTTTCTTCTAACGAAAGAGGCAGACAACTGCACAGAGAGCCATTTTTAAAACAGCTCATTGTGATGCAACACACAGGCACTGTACCTTCCATTAATCCAGTTAAGATTCGATATTGTTTAATTCATGCGGCCACAGTGCCTGGATTTGAGGTTTGTGGTGTTGGGGCTGGATGAATTGTCCCTGACCCATTGGGGGGGACAGCAGAAGATCGATAGCGGACGCCTGTTCTAAGATCAATAGCTGCTGCAATTGCAATTAAGTCTCAAAAATGAACTGTAAATAAACAAGCTGCCTCCCAGGACTGTGGTGGGCGACGGAGCCACTGGCTGAATCCAAGGTTCCCAAATTACCTTGAAGTCGAGCAGGAAGATCGTGCAGATTTGTGACACACACATACACACACACACGCACGCACGCACACACGCTTCCCTCTCTCTCCATTACTCTCTCACACACACACACAAACAATAAAACAACGATGCCTGGCTCTCTTACACTGGACAGCAATGGACATTAAAGGTCATAAAATATTTCAAAACTGCAAATTATTTTTTAGATACGGAGCTCCTTTCAGTGAAATTACAGGGAATGCCATTAAAACAATCAAGATGTGTGAAACAAAAACTCCACCTCTATACACCTTCATTATTTTAGCTGTTTGTAAGCCACTACAACAAACCGCACTGAGCTACAAGAGCTGACTGCAAAAACACGTCGACAGGAACATTTCTGGACATTTTTAAAGAAAACGTTGGTGTGGGAAGATCTATTTGAGCTGCTGGCCTTTGAAATCAGTTTTTAAAAAGTGGACCTCAGTCTATGGTTTACATTTCACAGCTGGGTTGGTGGGATGGTTGTCGCAGACCAATCAGGGTTTTAACTCGAGGCTGATTTTATCCAACATGCATGAAAGCTCATAAATGCGAACACCGCACGGACATCTCCCACAAATGTGAAATCTACACATTAAAAGAAAAGTGAGATATTGTATCAACAGATTCTATATTTATGTTATTGTCACCAAATCCCATGAACAGACTGATACAGCTAACTCCTCCGTGCCGTACACCTCTATTGTTGACTACGTAAACACACCAGTGAGCCACGGTGTCGCAGTGGGTGATATGGGTGACTCACTCCATGTTCACCATCTTGCTGCTTTACACAAACACACTATTTGTGTACACTACTAAGTTTTAAGTTCTAAGTTCTTAAGCTCAATTTATTTAGCCCTGTTCACACATGAAATCTCTATTAATTTGATGTTTTTAGAAATGCACAGCTTCAGAAGGAACCAGTGCATGTGTAGTTGAATGCCACAAACAGGTTAGGAAAATAGGAAAACAATTTCAAGTAAAGCAGTTGAGCAAAAAAAAAAAAAAATCGATTAGAAACTATAATAACTGTGACTAATATATCTCATGTGCGCTCCGGCCATTTGCAGCCATAACAGAATAAAAAGTTTAGATGATTTAAGAGGGGAATTTCACATGACAGAGAAATGATGGAGCATGAAGAAGGTACATCTGATTTGCTGTAAAAAATGGATCATTCAGCTCACATCAGCAACATTAACAGACATATTTTTTCACCCTCACTTACATAGGAAAACATTTCCAACACAGAGAGGGAGAAAGAATGTCACTCTAATGAAGCCCACCACTGCAAAACGACCATTTCCTGACAGGCTTTTAATTAAAGTGAGGACAATGAGGATGAAGCTAAAGGTCTGCCTCAGATCTGAAGACACAGAGGTCAGTGCCGATTCTAAATTATGTGATTACGGAGTAGAGGTGCTTTATTGCCTTTGTTTCTGAACCTTTTGAAGGACAAATCACCCAGCACTGGGCACCATCTTGCCACAGCCAGATTTGTAAGCCTTTTTCATCTTGTTGCAAGGTCTGTGGCTGAACAACGCACCGTTTTTCACTCCCATATAACAATCATCACTTTCTTTCTGGGCCCTCATACTGTTAATCTGTGGCCAATTTTTTATTCTATTTCGCCGTCCCTCTAACCCTTCATCCATCTCCATCTTCCTCTCACACCCAGAGCCTTTAATGTCTTCACCCATAAATTCAATTTGGGTCAAAATGCTGCAGAACAAATTGTGACAGCTGAGGTTTCTGTTCCTGATGATTCCTCTGAATGAAGGCGACGTCGACAGTGAAAGGCTGTGAGGCACACTTAACGACAGACAGACAGCCAATATCGTTTTTAGTGGCTTAATGATGTGAATTAATGTTTCCTTAACATCCTATTTTAATCCCCTGAACATATTTTAATACTACAGCGAACTCAGAGCCACTGCAAATCCTTTAAATAAAGTTTAGTGTCCAAAATCTCAAGCAATTTCATTTTGATTTAAGAAGAAAGCTTTGGGAACATCTCAGTGAGCCAAAAAATTAGCCAAAAGGAATTAAATCATTATCTAAAACAAGACCTCATTTATCACTTACTGGTAATACAGTAACTTTTAGAAAATGGATTTACATATTCTAACTGCAAAAACATTTTCTGGCCTCCAAGAGACTGTGAAAGGGACGTGGCTAATATTTAAATTTGGCGAAAGGCCCTCTGCTTTTTCATGCAAGTCTAGAAAAGACAAAACAATCTACGTCAGAAGCTCAGTTCCAAGTGTGTCTTTTTTTTTAAATCCAATAAATGAAGAACCAACCAATCTTCTTGATTCTTTAACAGTGGCAATTGGTAAGATGGAGTGAGACAAAGATAAAGGAGGGGGGTACAGAGAAAGAAAATGAAAAGTAAAGTGATAGAGAAGCCAAATGGAAAAACAGGTGGTGAATGAAAGATGGGCCACCGTCTGCGGAACCATTCGAAGAGATAAATTGCCCCAAAAAGTGGTTAGATGGAGACAAAAGAAAATCAAAAAGAGGTATGAGAGAGAAATCAAATACAGATTCTTGGACAGGTGGACTCTGATGAAGACACACACCATATTAAAACAGTCCCAACACCTTTTTAGCAGCTTGTGCGCACCAGTTTCCTCTTCGATTACTATGGCCCAAGATCTGAACGAACCACAGGTGGTACATTAGCAGTGAAAGAGCTGAACACACATCAGCCATAAAATTCATCATTTTCAGAAAATTAAACCCCTCATAGATGTTGTTATTTCTGTAATAGCCATTCAGTGTATTTCGACCCACTTACAGGGATGTAACAACACCAAACACTGGCAGCATGATAATACGTCAGTAACAGGTTCGCAATACAATATTTATCACAGTAAATAAATAAATAAAACGATAATGAAGTTAAATGTCAACCTGCAGAAATGTTCTTTATTGAATAATAAGTCTGATATATACAGCATTTTAACAGCTCACAATGTTTCCCTTTTAACTTAATGTGCTTCTGCGTTACTTCTTCACCTAAATTAAATTTTAAAAATAGAAAAAATACAATTAAATGATAATAAATTCTTGCAGCAGTGGAGTTTTGTAAACCACTCTCACTCTTACTCTCACAGTGGATCGGTACTAGTAATACTTCCGAGTAAACTAGGCAGATATTTATTTATTTAAGTGCCAAAAATACACATGAACCAAAGTCAATTCAGAATCTGTCCCAGAACAATAAGGATAGACGAGGACAGATGGCAGATCACTAAACTGCTTAATTGGCTATATAACCATGTAATATTGAAATCGATTTCTTCACAGTCCAGCAGCAGTAACATGTTCTTTAATCAAGATATCAGAATGTTTGAACCTTATCCACAAATTATCTCTCTGTATTTTTTTTTATTGGTGGCATATGAAGCTATTGTTAATGCATATTTACATGCACATTTACTACTGATTCACGATAAACGTGTTCAACCTGCAAAAGAAGCCACTGGAAACGTAATGTATTTGTTAATGCAGTTAGCACTGAACTCAATCATTCATTAACAAAACAAGCTCATTTTCAGCATTTTTTTATCTCTATTTTGATAATAGCTGCAGTGAGCTGTTTGACAAAAAGCTTATTAACTCGTTTGACTTCACCAGCTCTCTTTTGCTATATTTCTGGCAAAGTACCTACTTAGGGAGTGTTTGCTCTAGTATCAAACTACACTTCCTGTTAAGATGGTAACCAAATCAACCACAAAGGAAATCTTGAAGATTACAACTCAACACTTTTCTCTCTCTCTCTTCAAATGAACTGTAATTAACAATGTAAAGCAGCCAAACTCTGGAAAATGTTCCAGTAGAGGTCTTTTCAGTTTCCAAAGGCAAAACATCAAATTACCTCCAGCAGAGGTAAAATGTAGGGAGATAAATTCTCAGAGTCATCAGCTGAACTTTCACCATACAATCTACACACTTATCATACACATTGATTGTCTGTAATAATCAGAGCAAAAACAAATACCAAACAAGGTGTTTAAAATCACCTAAATCCATCAAACAGCTGACAGCAAAACCTTTTTTAATCAATTGAAAATGTAGGGGATGGTAGAGGACACCTAATCTATGAACCCTTTAGCACCTGAAATCTTAGGTATTCTTCCACATTAATTCTCTGAAGATAAATCAGACTGAGCTTCACAGCAGTGTTAATACAAGGAAATATTTGTGGCCACGATAACATAAAGTTTGATATGCTGGTCTGATGTATATCTGTGGGAATATGATACATACAGTGACAGCCATGACCACAATGCTTTTCTCTCGACATTTCACTCCTGTGACCGAGAAAAAGGAGAAATCAATCTCTGCTCTAAATTAAAGACTGGAGGTATGGAGGCATTTCAGACAGCAATATCCAAGGGGGATGAAAAAATTGCAAGGCTTGTCGAAGTGTCAGTGAACACAATGTCTATTTCCAAAGCTTTGGTCTTTGAGGACTGCAGTAAGCCACAGACAAACCTTAAAAGTATAATTGGTACAGGGAGCGGGGATCGATTGCACAGAGCGTGTTGGGCCTCTGTGGGAGTGATTTCATATTCTGCCCTTGGTCATGGTGCTCCTCCTTTCCTAAAAACTCAATCTCAGAGAGGTATGAACTATTGATTTTGCTACAGCGATCAGCTTGCCTCGCTCTCATCCCTGACTTTGTGCAGACCCACAATTACACTGAAGGGGATTTGACAGGGCAAAAAAGCATTAGCACCCAGCCTTCACCTCCTGCCTGTACTTCCTCACTAAAACCCTCCTCACCTCGCCAGGCACGGGAGGTTAAAGGGGGGAGGGACCTCAATGCATACCTAATGTCTCCAGTCACCTGGTTTATACCATTACCAACGGTTACACCAGACGTGTTGACCTCTGAGGGCAGACACTCCTGCAGGCTGCACGACACTGCGAGTAGTCCAGTCATTAGACAAGAGTATTTATAAAGCACATTTCAGCAACAATGCAGTTCAAAGTGTTTCACAGAAGACACTGAAAGCATTGCAATGAAGTGCAAAAGAAACCTACTACAACGTCATTACAGAGATAGGAGAGTGAAATATAAAAACGAGGTAGAAGAACTAACACGCATAGTGTAAGAAAATGTAGTAACTGAGGCTATAAACGTGGCTATAAGGTTATCTGTGCAGCTATTACTATTTTCCTCATTGTGTTAATTTGCTGTAATTTTACACTCAATACTGGGACAACTGCATACTACTTGGTCAAAACTTTGCAGTAAAACAGCATATCGTAACAGTCATATTACACATATATTATATTATTATTGTAAATGTTTCTATTTTATATTTCTGCTCTTCTTCGTCTTTTTTTTTGGGGGGGGGGGGTTTGGTTTGTGTTTTTGGTGATCTTTTGTTGCCAGCAGCAGCAGTTGTGTGTGGTGGGACTGGACTGTTGAGAGTGCGCACCTACGAGTGTTTGCAGGGCTGGATTTTGTAAGATCAGAGATTCAGCGGTCCGCCGAGGCTTTCATAATTCCTCTGTTGCCAAGGAAACAGATAAGGCATCTTAAATAAAAGCGGGCTAAGCTACAAGCTAACCCATACAGACCAGCTCTTCCTAGTCTCTTCCTCACAAATGCCAAATTGTCACTGGTCAGCAAAATGGAGAAGGTGAAGCTGAGGATCGTCTCTGCAAAGATCGACAGCCATGTGGAGACTGTTACCAAGACCCACAACAACTTAACTGCTAAAAGTCACACACTGACTGCTGAGGTTATAGGACATTTCTAATACATTCATAAATCAACAAAATGTGTAAGACACTGCTGGCGTGTATTCCATCATGATGGGAGAAGAACAAGACATCACAAAAAAAAAGACATTCAACATTAAATAAAATTAAATAAATTACATAAAACTACTTTTGTAAACCATTTAAAACAAATCTTTACTTTCTGTTTTATTAAGTAGCCTAACTATAACAAATCCCTTTAAGCCACTTAACTTAAGACATAAATCAAGAGACTCAATATAAAGGTATGAATATGTTGACAACTCTGTACGATGTACAGGTATACTTCCAGTCATAGTTAGAATTATTATTTTTTTGTTTGTTTTATTATATTCCATATTTTATCATTATTTCTTATTCAATTCTATCTTGTAATTCTAGCCTTGCATTCCTTGGGGTCTATTTTCCACTGTGTATTTTCGCTGTTGTTGTGCTGCAAATTTCCCTGCTGTGGGACTAATAATCAGGAATCTGAATCTGAACAGACAGCCTAACAGCACAGGCTTGTTTATGCCTGCAATGACCAGATCCAACTGTTGGTGCCATCATGAGAGCTAATAAAAGTCTTGTGACAGTGAAAAACATAGACAACACATTTGATTTCTATTATTAGTTACATAATTTCACCACTTGAGGTAGATAAATGAGATAAATATCCAAATACATTGGAAAATAGGGATGATGGAAACATTTGTGACTCAGTTTCCTGATACACAGCTTTGTTCGCATGCATTATTGAGCTGAAGACTGACTTAAGACATACATTTTATTCCATTTCTTTTTCACACCGTTTGAAAAATGCACAGCTCAACCACAGTGGATTTCACTTTGGACCATCATGTCAGGGGTGCCCGTAGCTAAACTAAGTTATGTACACTCAGTATATCTGGAGAGCAAAGAGATGGACTCAGGAAGAAATATAAATTCAAGACCATTTTAAAGTGTTCTGCAAGCCTATATATATTATATTTAAGAGGTTATGCATTTTAAATATAGTTTAAAATGTCTTGACTGGAGGAATAGTTTTCATTTGCATTATCTTCACACACGTCACAGATACTCTTGGTTGCACAGATGTACAGACAGGCCTGAGATCAGGGAAATAGACTGTCTTATTTCAATTCACTTTTTAAATTATTGTAGATTTATGTTTGTCTTTGCATTTCCTCATATGTCATTAACTACTTGCTCATTTTCGTTACAGTTGTTTATAAAGTGATTTGTAACTTGTTCTGGAAGTCACTATGGAAATAAAAGGTATTCTTATCATTAATACAGCAGTACTGACAATATTGCATTACACCATACACTATTGGCAAAAACAACCCTTCTTCAAACAGCCATGACTAAAAAAGTACAATCATACCCTTCACAGAGATACTAATAATTACAATGACCTTACACAGCCTTCTCTCAGTGGGCGGAATTGACATTTTAGGTGACTTCCCTGCTGTGAGTCACATTTCAGTATTGAAATGAAAACACTGCTCACTGCCCCAGGGTCACACTAAACTACTATCCTACCTGAACTATAAAAAAACAACTAGTCTGTTTCTAAGCAGTTTGATATGAACATTAGTTGAGCTACTTCTGGACACACTCAGTACATTTAAATATCAATTTTAAGACTTCCATGTGATGATGAAGGCCAAGGATATGAATCCCCTTGTTCCTGATATGTACCCTTTAGCCATACAAGTATAAGCCCTTAACGCAAAGTTTAGCGGTAGTCATATTCTCTTAAATTAATTAAATGGTTGAAATCTCTCCTTAGAATGAATACAGGCGGTGACAGGAAGATAACCTGCCAACAATACAGATAATCGATACTACTATCTGAGTGAGAACTGGCGCTTTACTTCAGCTAGGCGTACACACCAGTGTACTCTAAAAGTAAATTACAAACCCCACACGGCGATGAGAAGGTGTAACACCGTTCAGGATATTTAAACATTGTAAATAATAAACAAGATCCGACGGTAGCACGGAGGTTAGCTCCAGCTAGCTACTGTAGCGGCTATCCTGAGAACAGAACAAAAAGAAAAGGTCTGCCGCAAAACCCGCGACACGAAACACTACACAGCCGCCATTATGGTGTTATTTTAAGCCTTGAGTTCACATATTGCCGCTTTATGTTTTACTTATCGATGGACTTACCTTGGTGTTGGGTTGAATTGTAACGCTAGTTGTCCGGGATCTTCTGTTGTTGTTGTTTGCTAGCAGGCTAGCTGTCTGTTGAAGTGGCAGAGCCGGACGTTGCTGCTTAGAGCGCCCCCTGCCGTCTCGGAGGGACATTACACATCATAGATTAAAGCGTCATTATAATTGTTATCAATAAATTAATAACATTGATAATTATCATCATTAGCCAATTATTGAGATTTATTGGCACTTTTTAAAAGTGCTACAGAAGAGTGAAACAGTAATATATTTAGTCAAAGTAAGAATCAACTAAACTATAAATAAAAACATATCCCTCCTGTGCCTGTTAGTTAAGCTTCCGTTATGTCTATAGTTTATTGACATCGATGCCAGAGTTGTTGTACTGCCACTGAAAACTAACTTATCTTAATTTAATCAGTGTTTGAGCTCCTTCCTTGTGCCAAGATTATACCCAGATTAATGAAGAGCAGCCGTTAAAGGTTGAATTTAATTAAAATGTAGATAGAATTAATCTGTGGATTAATCCGCTCAGCCTGAAGGTGTCTTTAATACATCTTTAACCTCTCGAACTTAATGTCTTTGTGGTGACTGTGTGACAGTAAACTGTGCAAACAAACTTTGAATCTCACTAGGGAGTGGTTTTCCATTAATACATGTCACAGCACTTCACTTGTGCCATTAAAACAATTAGTTTGCACTAGTTCGAATGGTCAAGAAAGGTTACTTATGATAGATCTGCTCCATCTAGTGGACGTGAGCGAAGCACACAACAACCAGGCTCCCCACATGAATGCCTCAGCATACATTTTGCTTTGTTGTCTGCAAGAATAAAAGCACATAACAGTGTTGGCTTGCAAGGTTTGTGAGCAGTGTGCAGCACGGGGGCCTGTTACACTAATATATCAAAGGAAAACACTCACATACACAGTTTGTGTCAATTCTGAAAAAGGAAACTAATCAAGCACAGAAATACCTTTATTTCAGAATTTGTTCAGTTTAATAAAGTCTGCACCCATTGTTTCAAACTGTCGGAAAGATGCATAAAAGATTAAAAAAAGAAAAGCTGACACATACTTGCACTCACGTGTTCTTATAGGATCATGACAAAGCCCTGTTGTCAAGGAATGGATGTATACTTGCACTACAGTACACAGCATAGATAGACAGACAATAAGAAAGTACAGACATCTCATATAGTCTTGGTCAAGAATATGTTAACATATATTTACACATTTACAGAGACCTTTATAGTCTGATTAACAATAAATGGAGACGTCACGTGTCCAAATCAAACTCAATGTGATTAAAAGGTGGTTCAGCAGTCCAAGAGATGAAAACAGATTGTTTTAAAAAAAGTATGAAAAGCATTCATCTCTTCTTTTTAGGGATGACAACATTTCCACTGGTTGCGATGGGAATCAGAAGCCTCCGCTGGTCCATACGAAGATATTTTTCAATGAGCACTTCCACAGGCACCTTGTCATTCACATAACCCTGCCTGCAGAGCACAAAAAACACCTCAGTTAAAGAGAACTGTAAAGTGAGAGTGTAAAGTGTCAGTAAGTGGTCATGTTTAATGTTAGCTAAATGTCTCTTATAAATGTTTGTTTTGTTGATGTTTTCCTCTTTAGGCTTACACCCCAGTCATTTGCTCCTCTCATCACATCAAACATGCAGCTCAAGTTCACCCTCTAGTGGTCAGTTTAAGACTCAATGTGTTTTATTTGGCCTGGTCTGCTCCTGCATTTCACGCTATTTGTCTGACAGCGGTCAAATATATTTGCTCTTCTTCAGTGTGCATTGATGTGATCCACGCTCCATGTCTGAAGTCTGTGTCCAGGATC
This sequence comes from Terapon puta, assembly GCA_028564955.1. Taxonomy (NCBI): domain Eukaryota; kingdom Metazoa; phylum Chordata; class Actinopteri; order Centrarchiformes; family Terapontidae; genus Terapon; species Terapon puta. The sequence continues at coordinate 9,353,793 of JAOXYL010000030.1, forward strand.
TGACAAGTATGTAAGCGGTTTTAAGGTTTTAAAAGGGACATTTTACAGTGTTTTGTTCGGGCTGCTCTAATCAGTGTTTTATATCAACAATGAGTGAAATGGCAGGGTGTAATTAAAAGGGTTTGCTTATAGGGCTGAACCCACAGAGAATTATCACCAGCTCCGCAGTTCTCTTCAGTTTTATGGCTCTTTATGGCGTTTTTTAGCTCATTGTTTTATGGTCTGCAACTTTATTGTTTTCATTCACTCACTGCTCTAATCAACGCTGTTCCAGCAGCAGCAGGCAGCTACTTTTAACTCTAAAAACTAATGCGTGCTCCCTGCCCAGCACCAAGCAGAGTACATGAACAACTGTTTAGGTATATGTTTGCCATGACTACATGAGATTTTCTGTCTATTTACAACTTCTTGAACTGACCCCAAGAAGCCAAAAAAACCCTCAACATTTAAAATACTGTATGTCTCCCTATATGTTCTCTCTATCTCTTTGTTTTATTTTTGGCACAAAAAACATAAATTACTCACTCAAGGACACAACACACCTACTTTACCTTCTCAGCAGGAGTTCAGCATCTTCAACCTCTATGGTTTTCCTCTTTGCATGGTTAGCATACGTCTCCAAGTCCTCCGCCAGCCGCTCAAAGAATTTATCCATTCTGTTAAAGACAGCAGTAAATTACAAGAAGCACGTGATGACTGTACATGTAACGATACTCATGATGTTTTCACAATATTTCAGTGAAAAATAAAATTAGCAGAGGCGACTCACTTATTGCTAATTTTGTTCCAACAGTCTATAATCTAGTGGTTACTTACATTTCTTTAAGTACAGGGTACACATCCGTAGCGACCTTCGTTTTCGCAAAGTGCTTGAACACGCCCATAAGGTAGCTTTTAGGGAGGCCTCCTTCCCTGTTAGTTGGACCTGTCCTCCTCTTTCTCACCTGCTTAGGTTTAGGTGCAGGTGAACCTTCATTTGTGTTACTGCCAGCATAACAGACATTAGAGAAACTTGTGAGTAAAATAAAAGATGATAAATAAAAGCCAAATGGTTTATCAAGATGGGATTATTTTCATGTATAGTTTCAGAATATAAGGAATGCTGGCAATTATTTAAAAAAAAGACTATTTGTTTCAGTGTAGGAAGAGGTGCAACTTGCCTGGTATGAACATTTTTAAGAACAGAAGGTGAGGCCAGAGGATCGGGGAGGAACATCTTCCTTTTCTCTCTGACAAATGCTGGAGTCTTGCTAGGAACCTCTGAAGAAAACAACACATTTTTACTGTTGCCTGTTCTCATAGTTTTATCTATAAAGTACGCACATAAAGAGAGACTGACCTTCATACTCTTCATCGTCCTCTTCACCGTTCTCATCATCCTCCAACCCCTCCTCCTCTTCAGGAGAGTCCTGAGCAGCAGCTTCTTCAGGTGAATAGTCTCTCAGGTGCCTGTTGTCTTCAGTATCAATAGTCACCTCCGGAAGATGAAAGGAGTTCTCTTTATCAGCGTCAGGCTCAGCCTCTCTCAGACCTCGGGTTGAGGACTCAGCCAAGTCAGGGGTCCCTACATGAGGTGGGCCGCTCTCGTGGCTTCCTGCGTCCAGGCTGCTGTGTAGATCAACAGCACTGAGCACTTTGGACTTGGCATCCGGGGATCCTGCACACAAACAAAAACACCAGTTAAACAAAAACCTTACTATAAAACATAGTGGCATGCATTTATTTAGAGCTTTACTTGTAATTATCATTCAGTCCAAAATATTTATCATCGGCTAGAAAATGAGGTGTGATATTTTAGACCTCAATTTGTTTTCCTGCAATATAATATTAATAAATCAATTTAGTTGCTTAGGTTGTTTATTAAGCGAAAATGTAAAATATTTAAGTTTTCCATTGACTCCTGCTGCTTTTCTGTTTCACAACACTGAGACTCAAATGGGTAATTTGGGTAATTTGAAAACATTAGTGCTATTATTTTCTTTTTATCTTGAAGGGTAAATGGATAGTCTGAAAAAGAGCTGACAGATTTCTTAGAAAGAAAGTCAGTGGTTTTTTAAAGCCCTTAAATCTAAACTGAGAGTTGATGTTTTGGACCTCCTTACCTGTGGTGTCTGCAAAGTCTCCTCCTGCTTCTGTGACAGGTAAAATGAGTCCACCTTCAGAGCGATAAGCCCTTCGACTTATGTGCTCCAAGTCCCGCTCCAGGTGTTCTGACGCCTGCTCACCATCTCCCTCCTCCAGCTCGTGCTCATCTTCGGGCTTAAAATCAGCCAAACTCCCCTCTCCAAGATCCTCTCGATCACTTTGATTTTCTGCAACATCTTCCTCTACCTCAGACTCTGCTGCAATGTCCTCTTCAGGTTGGGAAACAACTTCACTCCCTTCTTCTTCTTCAGTTTGAGAGTCTGGTGCAACCTCTTCTTCCTCAGACTGAGAGTGAGATGCAATGTCCTCTTCAGGCTGGGAGTCCAGCCCACCTTCTTCATCTGTAGCTTGAGAATCATCATTTGTTGGAGCTTCTACTCTCTTCTCCTCTCCCTCAGACTCAGGTGAATCATCCTTCAGACTAGTCTGAGATTCAGGTTCCTCTTCATCGGTTTTCGACATGGCTGCAGCGTCCTCAAGTTGTCCGTCCCCTTTTTGTGATTTAGGCGCATCCACATCTTCCTCTGACTGAGACGGAGAAGAACGTTCTTCATTCTGAGGTTCTGCTACATCCCCTTCTTCAGTTTCAAATACATAAAGTGATTTCTCTTTCCCCAGCTGGCTCTGCTCCACTTCGCTCATCTGTCTCTGAAGCTGAGACGCCATCACTGTGGGTTTGTCCTGAGTTCCAACTATGGAAAGGTTGGAGGTCAAGGCATCAGACTGGGCGTAGAGAGCCGTGTTGCAGTGGACAATATCAGCTGTGATATCAGGTTCGCTGAGTTTGCTGAAGCCCAAAGTGAAGCCCTCAGAGTGGGCAGTCTCACTGAGACCTTGATTTGCCAGGACAAAGCTGCTCGCCCCTAGGTGACAGAAAAGAGAGAAAAGCATGAATGAAATTAAGCACTTCAACAATGACACTGAGGACAGCAGCTTTTTGCTCATCCTGAAAATGACAGTTATATCTGTATCATTACTAAAGTGACCATTGTTAAGATTTCCATTCACTTTTAAATGGTTAATATACAAACTGATAATCAGTGCACACACTGATCACATACAAAAGGAAAAAAATAATAGGTTATTTCTAATTAATAATCATCATAATCACCTCCCATCTGCCTTTTATTTACAGCAGCACCAAATTCTTCCTCTGTGATTTTCCGACGGTTCGAAACTCTTCTCTGCAGACCCCTTCTCTCAGTGTGAACATCCACAAAAGGTGTTTTTAGAGTCAGAGAGGTGGAACTGCAAAACAGGAAGGACAGGCCACGTGGTTGCATATTCACTCATAAACGTTGTTTGTTGTTTTCAAACTGTTTTAACATCACATCAAAAGATTTGATTTGGAAAAAAACACACCATTCAACATTTTTTAATGCACCTTACCTTGACAAAGAAAGTGATGACAGGTCGTCTACTGATTTTTCGTTTTCCTCTTCAGCCTCTGAAAACGCAAGCATCCAGCAGCTCAGTTTTAGTCTGAGTCAGTTCAGTTAGTCTTACATGTTTTTATACCATCCTCCCATTCTTGTAGCAGGAATATACTGTGAACGCTCCAATTTTATTACAAAGGTACTAATTCATAATAAAAACATTCTTTGGGTCATACAAAACCCTGTTAAAGCATCAAAGTCTATGAATAAGGCTTCTGATCTTACCATTTCCATCTTTAAGACGCTTTTCAAAAGCCGTCACATTAAGGCTCCGACGTGGTCTCTTTCTGCTCAGTCCTTTTGCAGTACTTACTACGTGGCCAATAGTTATATCAGGCAAGTCCAATCCTGAGAGCTCAATACTGAAAGTCAAGCAAATATAAACTGGTTATACATAGACAACATTATTTAGCAGGTTGCATGCAAACAGTCAATATTACTTCAGACTTTAAAAGTAATGACAGCAATGACATCGTTGCATGGACGTCCCAGATGTCAGCAACACAGAGTTCCTGTTCCACTCTCAGCTCACCTGGGACGCTTGCTGGCAGTACTGGAGTTAGATGAAGACGGCTGTGGCTCCTCTGACGCAGCTTCCTCGTGAACCACAGGGGACCTCGCAGGCTCTGAATCACATCACAGGCAACGTTGCTTAATAAAAAAGGACAAGCTGCAATATGATAAGATGTGAGAAAAGGCAGCGCAGCGCACATACCCGTCCTCAGTATGTTCATGAGTATGTGCCGCGGTGTGTCCCCATCATCAAACAGCATAGAGGCCGCGGCAGGCGTGGTCATCTTTCTGAGCGATGATGCCCTGGATTTAGTAGCGGGCAGGGATTTCCTGGTTATGCTCTGGGAAGAAGGTAGATGAGTCAACTTCAAGAGACCCGCCAACACGTCAGACATCACCATCAACGCTGCTCGTCTTCCTCACCTCACGTAATTTATGTTTCAGGCTGCGCCTCAGGATGTTCTGTGGGGTTTGGGCACCCGCATCTTTCTGTCCCAGTCTGCTGCTGCGTCTGGTCGCACTGGTACTCTGAGCTTTGGAGGTGCTGAAGACAAGACAGCTCATAATTATTTCAAGCCACAGAGACTAGGGCTGCAACTAACCATTATTTACATTGGCGATTTAGCTGTTGATATTCTTCTCGATTAATCTATTCGTTTTTTTGTTCAGAAAACGGAGGTCAATGGCCCTCTTAAACACCTTGTTTTTGTCCACAACACAAAAATATTCCATTTACTGTCATAGAGGACTTAAAAAACTGAAAATATTCACATTTGAGGAGCCAGAATCAGACAAATTTAGCACTTAAAAAAAGCCTAAATTACTCAGATTAGTTGACAACGGTTAGTCGACTAATCTAACTTGAGACTCGTGTTAACCATGTGAAAATTTACGATGTGACTTTTATTGTGTTGTTTCCATTTCTGGTCGGTTTGATTGCAGCTTAGTTTAACACAGACATTCAAGTTAAAGATCACCAGGCCAGTTAGCATTACCTGAGCTGGAGTCTTTCATTTGTTTGAAGAGCCAAACGCCTTTTTTTTTTACTTACGTCGCCATGAAAAGCATTAAAGAGCTGATGTTGAGGTACCTGCGGGTGATGGGGGTCCTGGGTGTCTCGGTGCTGAGGATGTGTTTCAGCAGGACCCGAGCAGACAAATCCTCCGTCGGATCCATTTCGGTGACTGAGGCTGTTCGCTAATAGCCAGCAGTTCCAACCGCGTCGGGAAGAGTGTTTTATAAACTCACCGAGTCCACACACGGAGCTGAAGGGAGGTGAAGTGTCATTTAGTCCAGGTTTTATCTAGTTAAACACCATTTAACTGTAGCTGTTTACTGTCTACTCTCTGTTTCAACGGATTCATTTACACGGTCCCGCGTTATTTTTAAGTGAAATCTCGCGAGAGGATGACGTCCACGCAAGTCACATGATCTTCCCCGAGTGACAACCTCAAGTACTGCACTGGACTACAATTTTGCTGCACTTATACTTATATATGAGTATTTTCATTGTATACTACTTTACACTTCAACTCTACTACATTTCAGACGTAATTTATTTACTTGTAATTTCACTCATTTATCTGACAAACGTATCTATTGTGCAGATGCAGGATAATACAACATTTAAATCCCCTTAATAAATGTGTTTTTATAGGTTAAGACTTTTCGGATCCCAACAGAACAGAGCTGGAACATTAATGTAGTGTACATATTAATGCAATACTACAATACAATAAAAGAATAGGCCTATAAGTTATAGTGAAATGGGCAGTTCTTATTGATTCGTATTTTTACTTTGAGTTTGTTAATGCTTTTGCACTTTTAAGTACATTTCTCAATGCAATATTTCTACATTGTGATGTGGGTATTTTGACTCAAGTGGATGATCAGGGTAAGTCCTCCACAACTGATTTTAAAATATATTCAACATTTTTTAAAATCAGTTATCAATGTCATTGTTTTTTACTGAACATACAGAAAATACAACTATACACACAATTGACTTGGGATTGATTTTGAGAATCAGATTTACTTTGAAAGCTACAATACTAAACATAATTTCTCTTCATGTCTATACAATCTATATAATGTGTCTATAAAACGTAACAAGAATAACAAGGTGCATGAAATATTCTGTTCATTGAAAGTATCATAATGTCCCTGCAAGATATATATTTCCCGTCAAAATATTTCTTCCATTTGTTGGTGTAACAGCATACTCTGCTGGTCATTAAAGGAATAACATCTACTGTAGGAAATAGTTGTTAAGAGATGGAGAATATGATTAAAAGAATAATTACCATATAAAAATAAGATTTAATTAGATTATGAAGGAAAAAGATAAATACATGGATAGCGAAAATCATTACTACATGAGCAGAAAGAAACACATTTTTAATTAGAAAAATAAGTGATCTAACATTTAACCATGAAAAAGTTAAATATTAACTTTCCTGTGTGGTTTTGAAAGTGTTACTAAGCGTGTTGAAGGATTTTTCTAAGAAACCATACACACATGAAGCCTTTCATGAGGAAAAACATTATTCTGAAGCTAAAGTGTGACATTTAACATTTGTGACATGTAAGCAAATGAATAATATGACCCCTTCTCATGAAGTTTAAAAAATCTGTTGACTGCTTAAATACTTTTTGAATCTGGGGTTTTGAAAATGCATAAAATGTAAAAATACTTCCTTAAAGATACATTAGATCCTTGTCAGTACATTGAAGCTATCCTTTTTAAAGTGATTATTAGTGACTTATCTGGGTGTAAGAACAAGATTCAAGAAGTATGACACGACAAGGGATTTCTCCTGACGTAGTCCATGTTTAATTATACTGCTCTCCGTCATGGATTTTTTTCCCGCACAGACTTCAAAAGCCTCAATACGTGACAGGAAATGACTGGATTTCCCCCCAGTTAAGACCTTCTTGCTCACTGTAATTTCCTTAATCACTCACTCTGAAACGTGTTCCCGGGTTTTTCTGCCTCACTGGGTATTTACTGTAATACAGTGCTGGCTGGTGAAGTGATACCACAACTTTCAGCATTCAACAACTCCAGCAGCGGTGAGATTTTGAAAGCACATTTGTGAGAAATGTTTAAACGAGTAAAATATAGTACAACACTAGATTAACTGAAAACCTTGTCATGACAACAAGCCTTGCTTTTTTGTTAAAACTTAAAGTTGGGTGTCAACAGCAACCATATGATTTTGCCTATCTATCTATCTATCTATCTATCTATCTATCTATCTATCTATCTATCTATCTAT
>JAOXYL010000030.1:9381325-9403979 GCA_028564955.1 Terapon puta
ATGAAGTCCGCCCCAGACAAAGTTCGTTACCTTTGAAACGATGGCTGAGAATCTGTTCAAGGATGGCTGCGAAATTGATGAACTCCTCAGATGAATCATCTATGGGCTCGGCTGTGTATTTCTCCAACAGCGTCTTTACTGAAAACCTACGTGCAGAACAGAGGGAGAGAAAGTTTACATAAAGAGTTTTGTTGCCAGTAATAAAGTCCCCATTGGAATAAATTAGAGAGAGAAAAGATTAATGGATTACTGCTTTCTTTGCTTTCGTTTACTGTGGGATGAACACATCATTGATCAAACTATAATTAAACTTTTTGGAATCTTGACTTGATAAGAAGAAATCACAAGTTCAACAGGATCTGTTGTAAAATGGATAAAATCACACAGATGGTGAATCAGGACACAGTTTGAAATACAAATTCTGTTCACCTCATATGTTTGTGTGTTCATGTGGATTTACGGCCACACTGTACCATCCATTTCCAGCTGACTCTCATTTCTACGCTCAGGCCTGATGTCACCCATTTACTGTGAGGAGGGCTCTCGTGGAGAGCTTTCAGGAGGCTCCAGCAACTCAATTTACTTCTTACTGGACAGCTTCAATTTATGACTCTAATCTGATGTAATACAGCCATAGTTGGACGGGCGCTTGTGATGAGTACATAAATAAAACAGGAAAACAACTTCAGCCAATTGGCCAGGACAGTTTTAATGCTGTGGACTGAAATATAATCTAAAACTTTAAAATTTTGAAAGTGGAAGCTCACTAGTTCACAAACACAAAGTGTGCAGGATGAACTCATTTCTGCCATTTAATTTATGTTTTTTACTCATTTCTAATGAACTTGTGTGAGGAGCCTTACAAGAGACTGTGCAGCCACGTCAGCCACTCTGTGCTGATATTTGCATACTGACATACAAAGATAATGCTAACAAGAAGCTGATGATTAGCAGGTGTATTGTTTGCCATGTGTGTTAGCATGCCCACATTTGTTACTTATCAACTTTAATAGGGGCAGTTGAGGCTGATGGGGAATTTTAGCTTTGAAGGGTTTGGTTAGAAACTGAACTGATTTTAATTTTGACCTAATGATGGCGCTAGATGAGAAGTCAGAGGAAGAGATCCTAAATCATCCAGAGGAGGTTGTTCGTGTCTGTCGCAATCTAATAACGATCCACTGAAACGTTCACTTATAATCATAAAGGGAAACCTCATGGTGATGTTAGAGAAAAAGTCACCAAAACTTCACCACCATGAATCTGTCCGTATCAAATTCAGGACAATCCACACTAATTGGACCAGTGATGGACCATCTGACCAACACTGCCATCTCTAAACCTCCAGCATGGCTAATATATTTAAAAATAACTAATATGGTGTCAAATGTACTTGCATAATTAAGGGCTTATTGTCAACTTGGATGGCCTCCTGCTGCATGAAATGCACCCATGGACCCCCTGAACCCTCATCAACCCTCGAGTGTATTTCAGGGGCCATTATCCTTCTACTGAAATGACCTCTCCTAAATATTTTCCTGGAGACTAAATAATTCAGTGCTTCTGTTTGCTGCAAGAACACCTGCCAGGCCCCTATTTGTCTGGTGACACGGATAAACGCTGTGAAGAGAAGGGGGCCATGTGGACTAAAGAAAGCCTGATACACATAAACTCTGCAGTAGATGGGAAGAAAGCATCCACATAGGTCATGTTTGGCTGACTGACTCTGGAATTAGAGTTTGAGTTTTTGCAGCTAAAGAATATGAGTTTTAAGTAAAAACATATCGGGTAGCAGCACAATGCTTATCCTAACGCAGGCCACTGAGGCAAGTGATTTCACTCCCCATTGTTCCAAAGCCAACAATGTCTCATTCAGCCACTCCGACTGTGGCCAGATACCGGACAATAATTGGCTGACTATCCTCACGACAAGCACAATCCCTCGTGTTTTCACTGTATTACAGACAGCGGGGACGTGACATGACCCAGATAAGCTTGTCGGCATCTCAGCTGGGGTGCGGCCTCGCTCACCTGCACGGACGTCTGAGAGTATGTGCGTGTTATGTTTGTCCGAGGGGGCTTAGACATGCAGCGTGACGAAAACGTTATGTACAGCGGGACATGTGACTGGAGTCCACATGTCCAGTCTGCAGACTTAAAACAGACCCATCAAACAGATCGCTTGACTTTGACTTTAACATCAGTGACTGGAATCTTGGCAGAACGAGCAGCAGATTTGAATAAATGATCCTCATATGAAGAGACGTTATCCAAGCTTAATTAGACCCTATTTGCATTGCCAGCATGTTTTTTTGCCGAGTTTAGTGACGTTTGCTTTGTTTAGAAAAAGTCTAAATCTAATTTCAGTCACCTTTATAGTGCAGTTTGTGTTATGTATCCACATCTCTTTCAAAACTAGACACCACCTAATAAACCTGGAAAAATTATTAACACAAAACATATGAGGCCTTCTACAAAAGGCAATTTCTGGGCATCAGAAACAAGGTGTAAAAACAATGGTGACATTTTCGCTTGGTGAACACACCCCGCAGATAAGAAATGTCAGTTTAGAGCTGTGAGAGTTATGCAAAACAGAAAAGACTCCAAAATGATCAGCTGAAACGTGCTATAAAGCTGAGGGTAACTGCATATAATAATCCTCTGTAGGTACCATGAGTGACTGCTTAGTTGTTATAAAAAACAGCCACTATGGCAGCTTTAAATTTCCTCGCAACTGCAAGTAAATAACTGTGTGCGTTTACATCACAAATCATCAGAAACATCAGAGGCTTCAACACAAGTGAGAGAATACATTTCCTAAAGCCCTTCATAAATACAGACCCATATAAATAAATGAGTGTGTGTATGTGTGTATGTGTGTATGTTTAGGTGTTTGCAGGGGCTGTATTAAGACTTAATCACAGTTTGTGTGTGTATGTGTGTGTGTGTTTACACTCTCAGAGGGCATTTAAGTGCAAACCCCCATCTAGAAACGGCACAAACGTGCAACCAGGACTCGATGTACGGGCTGCCTCCCTGCACCGAGTCCCCTGGGGTGCCAGCTAGTCCTTGCCCCGGGAAGGTTGTCGTCATAGCAACCACGCCATCAACGGGGAGCAGATAAATCGCGGCGACAAAGATGACACGGCTAAACTGAGAGAGGAGAGTCTGCCGGTGCGAGGCTGGGCTCAGTGCTTTGGAGAAAAAGGAGAATCATGTTTGCGGTGCGGGCTTCCTGTCCGCACAGGCCCAGAGTTCACAGAGAGGACTTAACGATGAGCATGACGTCAGCACGCGTGTCAAAATACGTCTCCTGCGCGTTTATTGTCTGAGGCGAGAATGGAAACAGACTAAATGTGACCACTCGCACTGATGGACTCAGCTTATTCAAGTCAACGTGTGAGGTCACTTCACACACACACACACACACGCACACACACACACACACATATATATATATAAGGATAACGGGCTGACCTGCACACCGTGATGAGGTTTTTTCGCTCCACCGCCACGTTCCGAGCCGACGCTTTCTTCGAGACGTCTCCCGCGGCCATCGCTGCCTGCAGACAGCCGGGCTCCATCCAGGAGGAGGTGAAGGAGGAGGAGGTGGAGGAGGAGGAGGAGGAGGAGGCAGCCCCGGAATCAAAGGACCCCTCCCTGTCGGCCGGCCAGCCCTCCTCATTCACCGCCCGACGGAGAGAGGATGCTGGGCCGAGCAGGAGAAGCAGGAGGAGCAGCAGGAGGAGGCTGGAGTTTGTGTGACTGCTCTGACACAGGCAGACGGGCTGGTCACATCTGTGCTCTCTCTCCCTCCCTCCCCCCCTCCTCTCTCCTCCCATTCTTTGACGCCACCGTGACGTCACCGGAGCGTCTCCCACCATGCAGACTGGAGCATGACGAGTCAGCTCAGCGGCTTGAGTGACAGGAGCACAACCAGGCTTTGACATTTTTCATTGTCCCAAACAAGGACTTTATATGTGACAAATACTTCTTATAGACTCGATGAATATGTAATACCTTTAATCATTTCTCTCACACACTGTGGAATTGATCAGACACTCAAAACCTTTTAAGTTTTACTGAGAAATACTAAATGATTTTATTATTGTCCACGCAGACAGATGTGGATATACTGTCTTTTTTCTGTGTGATCTTTTAATGTTGTGTAAACTTCATCTCATCAATTGTTTTATTCTGGCCCCTCCCTGTAAAGAAGACAGGCCCAAGGTGTGAATTTCTTTGCAGGATATGAAATAAATTGATAAATGGCACTGTCATACAGACCATAGAATCTTCTTTAACATGATGCATCATATATAAATATCTGAGTATCTTGCTATATGCCATGACTGAGAGTTTGAGAATTGGTTTACAGCACAATGAGGGTGATATCATCAACCACAGCAGCACCACCACAGTCATCATGCTGGATCATTTCCTCTCCCTGTAATTTCCTATCAGTGTCCTCTTCACTGTCCCCCCTCCCTTATTGTTCCTTCTCCTGCCACAAGAATAGGTTGCCGTCTTGTTCCTGGAGGACAAACCCACTGATGTAAATCAGCTGTAAAGTGTCATCAAATGGTGACACGTTGGTCCCCCAATCTCTCTAATGAGCTGGACAGCTGGTTGCCACCATACGTTGCCAGGTGGGGGTTGGGGCTTATGGGTTTTTTTTTGTCCTGGTGGAGAAGCAATCACTCATGCATATCTGTGTCTGGTGCTCCATATGTTTGAATGTCAGAGCTGTGAAATTTTCAACTGTAATCTGCAATCTGAAATGAGATTCTTACATAAACTGATGCTACATAAAGATACAACCGCATGTCATGGTTTGGTTTCTCTGAACAGAAAAGGCTTTGAGGGAATTATTAAAACATGATTTAGGTGAGCTTGGGGGTGAAATGCATTAAATGTATGATTGTGAAGTCCCGGCCTGACCTTTTTAATTAATTCTGATGAAATACAAACTGTGTCTGTCCTTTTTGTGTCAGATTTTAGATTTAGACTTTCTTTTTAGTTTGGATAGAAGTGCTTTGTTTGCAATGACATGTTAAAGGTTATTTTCAGTCATTGTATTACAAATCTCTCCCTCTACATCTGTAAATGTGTCTAAGTGGGCCTAGACCTTACCTTTCATAATAGATAGTAGTTAACTTAATAACTCATTTCCATCTGTGTCACAGTAATGTACTAAAGAGAAGACAATCAAATCGAATTCAATCTATTATGCATTCCTTTAATGTCTGACATTGACTACATGTGGGTTACGGGTCTGAAAGGATTGTGTTTATTTCCTTGTTACCGTCCTCTTCCAGCTCCACAAACAGCCAATTAACAACAGTTAGTTCCATTTCGTTTGATTTTAACTAACTAACTTGCAATCCTTTCATTCCCTCAACAGGGGGCAGAATGTATCTCTCTCCAGTGGCTGTCCCAGTCACTTCAAGGGGCAGTCCACTGATGTAGTGTTGCTCAACCATATATTTGAATGAGTGTTGAAAACTCAAGCATCACAGGCATTCTGACTTTTAATCACTAGCAAAGCAATAAAATGACCTCATCAGGGTTATTAGGGATCCAAGCAGTGGTACCTCAGTTGGAGCCCTGTTGTTTTGTTCCCATTATTCATCCCCTTATTATTATTTGTTAAAGGTCTCTGTGCAGCAAACACTGTGTGATAAAAACTCACAGAAAAGAAAAAGTGGGCAGCAAATCTTCCCCACTACTCAGACACGTAAATGACACTCAGTGACCTCAAGGTGGCACTGTACCAGAGCTGAGATATTTTCAGCACAACTAAGGATATGTAACATAAGTTCACCCCACCTCAACCTATGTTCAGTTCTTTAGTGCTATGTGATTTGTGACATCAAATGCTCTCAGTCTGCTTGGACCCTGTTCAGTGCTTCTTGTAGCCATCTTTATTATTATTATTTGTTTTTAGTATATTGGTTTGTGCCTTTGCATAGTTTTGTTTGCAACTTTTTATGCTGTTGCCAGATCTTCACAGAAAAAGAGAAAGAGGTTTACAACCACCATGGGACTGATTAAAGAGCTCAAATAAAAAAGAATTAATTAATTGAAAGTAAATTGGTTTCACTTGGTTTAGTTCTGTTTAATTTATTCCACTTTATTTAAACTCCCCAAACATTTTTAAATAATCTTACACTGTACATATAAAATAAACACAGAACAGTTTTGGACACATACAACATTTACAGGCACAGTTTCCCGTGTTGACCTTCTGAATACTGGTGGGTTTTGCTGCAGGTTTGTCACTCATGCTTGAGGCCGTCTTACCAGCAGCTCAGGTGCCTCTTGTCCCGAGCTGAGACCTGCGGGGAGTGTGTGAAATTCTGGACGGTGTTGCGAGAGCGTTCGGGGCAGAGGTCACACGGAGGAAGGAGCTGGGGTTTGGCCTGTGAGGGGCAAAGGGTTTGTGCATCAACCCTCAGTGTCCTGTCAGACAGATAAATAGGGCTGACCAGGCAACATGAGAAAAGACAAAGGTGCAGAGACACACCCCACCCGTCTAGACATGCTGTCTGAACACCTCCGAACACCAGTTAGCTCAGTTGGATATGATCCTTACTCCCTCATAAATGTATGGAGGCCAGTATTTGGTAACTACTTGCTACAGCAGATTCATAGACAGTAAGTGCAGTTTGCATTGGGGTCTGGCAGCCTGGCCTGGAAAATCAAGTGCAGGGAAGATGCGAAGGGGGATGAAAATAACAAAAAAAATTTCCTGTTTAAACATCCATGTCTGTACATCAATGACTTTTGTAAAACCCCTGGAGGATTACATCTTCACCAGCGGTGACATTTCATTTGCATTCTTTTCATATCAGTTGAAAGCATATAAAATCTATGTACAATTCATGTACAATGACATCAACTTTAAGTTCCACAAGAAATTCATCAGAGAACTTTGGAACTATACTACAACAGAAAGTCTCAGATACACATTATGTGCGAGAAAGTATACAATCTCAATTTGGTCATAATGAGTAAAGGACTTCTGCTTCATTTTGCAATGTGAAAATGTGGCTGAAACCTTGTGGTTGATGCAAAATTTGATCCCATCTACCAAAATATCTAGAGGACCACAAATCACACAATGAGCTCTGTTCAGTAGTTGTTCTGGAGTTTGGAGAGACAGTTTGTTGAGCTGTCATTGAATTGTAGATGTCCATTTTTCTGAGCGCTTTAAAGACTCTTCATCTATTAATTGAAGAAGGTGCCAAAACAAACTCAGTATGAGTAAAACGGAAAATGGAAAACAACCTAAATCATTCGTTGAGATGATCACTCCAGTCAGGTGAAGCCAGAAAGATTCATTCCTGCCATCTGCCTTCAGTTTGATATCACATTCATTTTCATCTTAACATTCATAAACAATCACAAGATGGTCTCCAGCTCTTTCAGGGATATGGAGCAGTCTGCCTCTTCTGTTTCAGGTGTTTGGGGTGGAGATGACCCATTAATTTTGGGGTCATGAGGACTTCCCTTGCTGGCTCTGGCATGTCTAGCAAAAACTACAGACTCTGTCCCTCCTGGCTTCCGCACAGCAAGCTCCTTTTGGGGGTTGGAGGTCTCAGGATCACCGGGCACATACCCAGGGAGGCTGGTCTGTGTGTGGAGGGGGCCCAGGCGTGGTGGTCTGACTCCTGGCCCTCCACCAGAAACTCCACCTGAGCCCACCACACCTCCGGCTAAGGAAAGAGCTCTGGGATTGGCAGCGGACAAGCTGACACTGTAGGTGGTGGTGTGTGACATCATGCCGCCATAGTAACAGCTGCCTCCACCTCCACTGCTGGTCATCTTAGCCTTCTGTTTGAGGTCCATGGTGAGGCTACGTCTTAACCACGCCTTTTTCACCTCAGCCTGCACCTAAAAACATAGAGAATATTATGCTTGTGTGTTTATGTGCATATCTGAGATTAAGAATAAATGACAGCTTTATTACCTCTCCATTGCAGAAACAGTAGATGAATGCCACAAAAAAGCCCTGAGAGGATCAGAATTTACATTTTATTAAAAGAAGTACAGCACATGTTTGTAAAGTTATTGTAAGGTTGATCAAAGTAATACTTGATTTTGACAGATATGAGGGGCATACTGATCCTCTTGTCTAATACTTTTTTTTTTTACAATTTTGGGGATATTTGTTAGTTGAAGTGAAAAAACAGTTCAGAAAAAAATCAACTTTGCATTCATCCACTACACAATTTATCTGATTTCTTTACTTTTTAAAGCCTTTAACAGAAAACTTGAAAATAATAATAACAACAGTTTGAATTAAACATTACATTATTGCAGAGTCAGCGGTTATAAATGTGTATTCTGACCTGGGATGAGTTGAAGAACATCTCATAATGCATTTGCACTTGCCACAGCAGCCCAGTGACCTCAGTGTAGGGAAGAGCCATGAACACCATGTAGTGAACTCCAAACAGGGGCATGAGGACTAACGTGGACTTGAGCAGCTTTCTAAAGGGTGGATAAAAAAAAAATCATATAGTGATAAATACACAAGACAAATTGTGGAAAATCACTTGCCAAAGGATGGTAGAAAAATAAAAGTTGATTTAAAAGTAATTAGACACAAAATGAAATAAAATAAAATAAAAAGACAGTCTTTCTTGTTTATCATACTTCAAGGGTTTAATTAAAGATTACCGGTATTGCTGCCGAGGATCCAATTTACCAGTGTTCGTTTCCCACAGTTTAGAGGCCAGTACACGTATTATGTTGACGAAGAGGAGGAAGTTCACCTGCAGGGACAGTCATGTACAGTGAGGATATATTTAACATTATATATATCAAATATACTTTAGCAGTACTAAAGGATAAATTCAGTTTTCTTACAACAATAGCTGCCAAAATGGGAACTTGATAGATCCACTTCAGGTTTCCTGCACTGATGTCCCAACATCTGAGAGCAGAGATAAAGTGAGCGTTCGTTATATAGACATTATGTTATTATTAGAAAGGCGAAGGCATCACATTACTCACTGAGTATCTGCCAGCGAAGCTCGAGCGCTGACCCAGATGGACACAAACACGGCTGGAACGCCTAAAAAGAGTACAGAGACAAATTGAGAAATCGCCAGTCTGTTGGATTGGTACGTGGCGACAAGACCACCTGACCGATGCTGCTTACCCCAGCCGATGATAGTGAGGGCCCAAAGATAGTTCTTGTCAGACAGGAAGGCCATGAAGATGAGGCTGTGTAGGTACAACCCCTCCACCAGGATCCAGTAATGATTGGTCGCCAGGAAATACAGGAAAAAGGTAACAGCAACCTTGCAGCCAGCCTGAGGACACAAGGCAGCACAGAAAGGATCGTAACCCTTTAAGTTTAAAAGTAAAAACAATTATGCCCTTTACAGGCAGCAGCGGTTGCATGACAGCCAAGAGGCCACTTTTTCTGTCCTCTTTAGACTTTGTCTTTACAGATTAAATTGCAAAGGATAGCAAAGGCATAAGGCAGTGTTTAATTTAGTCTGTCAGAATCTTCAGAGGTACCATTTAGGCATATTTTTTATGTAAAAGAAAACAAATAAACTATAGCTAAATGGCAATGAATGCTTAAAAAAACATACCATATGGGGCTTCTGTACAGTGAACTCCAGCTCAGCCTTACTGTCATCAGACACGGAGTAGAGTACAGCGTCCTTCACGAAAATGCTGACTGCTCGACATATGAAGGAGGTGAAGAGGTGAATGTGGATGTAGTTGCGAGTGCAGTGGAGACGCCTGTAAGTTGTGCGAGTGTGTGTGTGAGAGAGAGAAATATAAGGAACTTAGAAAGAAAGAATCCACAGTAAATGTCTCAGAACCTCGACTTAATTTTATGAACAAATACTCTCAGTTGTATGTTATTAAAAAAAACTGAGTAAATTGGCTGTGAATGCCAAAGCTTTTGAGGTGGATGTGGAGTGGTTTTGGTTTCTTACTTGAAGTAGCAGAGGATGGAGACTGCCACCAACAGCGATGCAAGAGAAATTGAGTAACCAACAGTGTACATGAGATGGAGTCTCTCAAACACCTTCTGAAGCAAAACAAAAACATGCTTAGAACGTGCAGATGCATAGAGGTGTAATCTGGTAGTGCTTTATTATTCTGGAAACATCGAAGCAGTTCGACAATCAGCACATTAGAGGTGAAACACTTTGGCAGGTAGCAGAATATTTTCCTTACTTTATGTTGAATTTATATAAATCCGCATTAATAATCATCTGAGAAACATGTCTAGAAAATGTATAGATAAACTGAACCTTTCCTCTTTTTACACAGAGCTACTGACATGCACAAACACACACTTTACACCAACCATGAGAACACACACTATCTTGTACACACATCTGGACAAACGTACCTCTTCTTGCCTCCTGTGGTTGGAGGTCAAGTATGTGGTACATTCGGTGTAGTTGGCCCAAGTGCGGTTAATACTTGGCACCTGCTCCCAGCTCCCTGATGCGTCACACTGGCGGTAGGCTCGCCCTGGGTCACAGGAGAGCAGTCACAACGCTGGCAACAACACTCAGTGTGACAGAAATGTCAGACATTTCTTGATCGACCCCAAAAGCCTACTGGGCAGACCGCATTTAGACCACACATCATTACTGACTTCTACATGTTAGCATCTCTTTGGCTCTCTAACCTCTGTGGTTGAAGTCATAGATGTACTCTGGACACAGCACTGAAACCAGTTGACCTGATGTGCTCCGTGGCCAGCAGATGATCCCGTCCCACTCCGGGTTACAGTCACCTTCTTCACAAGTGATAGGAAACAGGTATAATTCAAGTTTCTTTTTTTTTAACCGACTTATTTATTATCTGCTGATATCACATCTGATCTGATATTTTTTGCATCATACTTTTGCTCATTTTCCCCTATTTTAGCTGCACCATGAAAACTTACAGGAGGCCTGCAAGGAGTGGAAGAAGTATTTAGATAATTTGGTTAAGTACTAACACAAAAGAAATCAGCCTGACTTCAGTCAGAAAACAAACAAATTATACTATAAAAAAGTTTAAGCCAATATGCTCATTTAACATATGTAAGCAACATACAAATGCCACAATAAGTCTATGTAGATCTAATCTGAACCATTTAGATACTGTTAGTAAAATGGAAATACTCAAGTACTTGTACATTTCCACCAGATCTTTACTGTTAAACAGCGAAATACCAAAGAAACAATGTATGTATTTAAATTCACTGCAAACAATGTGAATATTGTTGTGGTGCTCTGTTAGATCCATAGGAGGCATGCATATGAAAAATAATTATGACCATGATTATAAAATGATAAAATGGTTCAATTTGAATAATGTTATTTCATGTCAAAACTGTTTACTGTGTCTCTCTTTTCAGACTGTGCCTTCACCTTACAAAACGTCTCTCCAAATACACCACTGAAACATTGAATCATCTCATCTAACCAGCTTCTGCGTCATAATGTGAATGAAAAATGCCCTGCTATTGTCTGCATCTAAATTCAACCCTGTAACCACAGAGATACCGGTCAGCAGGATATTGGATAGGTGTTGTATCTGATCCTAAATAAATAATCAGTGCAATAAATCATTTTTCTGATCATATTTTTGGACATGCACTAACTGACCTCTTATTAAAGGACCATACCTACCTTGTAGGGAAGACTTTTGAATATTTGGAGAGGGAAAAAATTCTTCAAATGGCATATTCAACATATTCTCATATATAGACAGACCATGACAAAAAATATTGAACCTATGGAACCAATTCAATGATAGGGTTTCAAAATACCCAGTGTAGTTGTACAGTTTATAGATAGTTTTAAACACTTTTTGACTGACATTTCTCCTTGCATAGTTTTTAAATATTATCAAATGTCTGTTTTTTATCACAGCAAAGAGGAAACATGACATTTTTGTCCTTTTAGACAGAACTAAGTAAAACGGAGCACTGTCCTGTCCATGTTTGTGATGAATAAAATGACCAAAAATTGCAAACAAACCTTTAAGCAGGGACATTTGTGCCTGGATGCTCCTTTCACACTTGGCGTGGGCACCAATCAGAACGTAGATCTGCTCATCTCGAGTAATGACATCATCAGAGTCAACCTGTAGCAGGTGAACGAAAGAGAGACATCAAATTGCTCAGACAAGTATCCAAGAGATGGCACATTGGAGTGTGAGAAGTGAGATACACACTTATTGGAAATGTAGAGTCAAATCAGGTAACTCAGACAAATGACCCGCTTTGTATTATATCAATCACCTCATGTAACTGCTTTCAGCTAACGTGCTAGTAATACAATAAAGGCCATGTAATTGTTTTTGTAAGCTTCTTGACTACAAAACATTTAACATCTTTTATTTTTGATGTACCTCTGCCTTCCAACCACAAGTAAACTGAATGAAATGAATAAATCCAAAGTTTTTAAATACCATATTGCCTATGATATAAAGTATCCATTCTTAGTTTAAAACAACTAAATCAATTAGGAGACTGATCCTATAAAAAGGTCTCATCAAAGCACAAAAATGGCTATTTATATAAAACACTGTAGCTGCAAGGGGTTGTTTTGTATTTACCAAAGCCTCAAGAGCAATTTTAGCTCATCTGCACAGCTACCTACGTGCAATTTATTCATCTTCCAAGATGGCAACAGATTTCCTAAGTTTCCTTATAAAAGTGTCTTTGAAGTCTTTTTCCAACTGGGGCGATCTGTCAACCGCAAACACTCCCAGGGATCTGATGTGCTGCCTCCAGGTGTTGTGAAATAGTTGTGTGAGGGTGCGGTATGTGATGATCCCTTGCCAACCCCCTTTTTTCCAGCAGAGGGGCCACCGGTGGCCACTCGGAGGCCTTATCCTCAGGACCCTGGCCATGCCAGTGAGAGCCAGTCCACACAAGCAGCTTAGTGTTCCCAGGTGTATTTCACAACAGAGCTGCAAAACTAGCAACTAGAGAACTCACGGGAGGATTGTTTGCCCAACAGATGAGAACAGTGAGAGGGACGATGAGGTGGAAAGGTACAAAGAAAGAGGAAGTCACAACTAAGCATGGTTCAAAAGATCTATAAAGTCTGTAGGATTCATCCTCTGGAGAACCTGAAGGACTGTACTAAATTTCATCCAACAGCCTCTGATTGTTTCAATTAAATAAATGTTTGAGGCACAGTGAATTATTTGACAGATTTGTATTGCAAGTCTTTTTACATTGTGCATGGATTCATCTTGGGACCCTTTGAAAGGGGCCTTATTTCTGGGGTAGCTCTTACTGAACTAACTACATCTTCTTCGCAAGCTAAAGAAAACTTTGTTTACTTTTGTTAAGCACACTAAAGCCCAGCTGGAACCATTGATGTTGATCGATACGAGACATTTTTGGCATAAGTCATTCAAATAAACTGCCTGTGGGTGAATGGTGTCTCCAGTATTGTAGCTCTCAGAATCATTTGTTTGGGGAGGGGGTTTTTGGCCAAGATCAATACAGACATACTGAGCAGCTTTTGTTGTTGTTGTATAGTGGACTTTGGACACATTCTGCCTGTGTGGACACTGCTTACAGTGTATATGTGTGTTTCACCGGGTCCACAATCCCATTTAAGACACGTATTATTGGTGGCCACAATTAGATATTCAGGTTTTATGTCAGACAAAGTCCTCCATTTCCTCAAAAATGAATACAGCACAATTCAATCCATTCAAGTCAATACGGAGAAGTCGTTCACTGTTCTTAGTACGGGAGGATTTTCTGCTGACAGAAAGGGAGTGTTAGCAAAACAATTAGGTTTTAGACATCTCCTGGCCTTTGTGTCATAATTGAATTTGCTCTCTCGGGCTTCTCCTTCGTGTAAAGTGATTTTCAGGCTGACTGAGCAGGAGGTTGTAAGTCTGCCAGAGGTCGACACTTAGGATCGACCCCGAAGAAGATGAAGAGACGACGCGGACATTGTGAGCCACAGAAGGCTCGAGCTCAAGTGGGCAAAAGGTTAAAAGGGTCAGAGCCGATGGAACCAGCCCGCAGGTGACTTCTGAGGAGAAGCAGGGTTCTCGTTTTGGTTTCACTGCTGCTGAAAGTTTTTGTGCTCTGAGAGTTTTAGAGTTTCTGTCTCTATGTGGGAGTCTTGTGTCTTTCTGAGCAGCTTTCTTACAAAAATAAGGCAAAGTGCCACTCGTAAAAAAAATCATTCCACTATTTTGCTAGAAGGGGACAAGTGCAACCTATTTGGACATAACATGCAGGCTGTTTATTTCTTTGCAAAGCATTGTGCAAAATATCCCATTATTAGTTATTAGTTTATAATTTGTTATTAGCATTTTTGGAAGAAACGCTAAGATGTTTTATGTAAGTAAGTGGTAATACTAGAATGTGTTACAAGTGTAGTCCATTAATTTTAATGACCGCTTAACATACAATAATACAACATTATTTTTTGTTGATTTTATTTTGTATTAATAATCTAAATCAGGAAAGTAATTGGATACTAAATTTGTGGGGTAATTGTATGTGTAATGTTCCTTTCCATCACTGGTTATTTGTGAGTTATTTAGTTGCTGCTCTTTTTAACAAGGGTTTAACAGCAACAAATACACAATAAGGACCCAATGAATTGAAAAAAAGAATAATAATTGTAGGTCAAAGCTCTTAGTTACTTCATCTTGTATATATAATATTGTACTGACACTGTACAATGAGGCCTCACTGTCATCTTTGTTTAACATTTGGAAATAAACCATATAACAGAAGAAAGTTATGCACTCATCTATTCAGAGTCTGGCCATCACATTTCCTGAAGCATGAGATAAATTGTGTCCAAAACTTCAAATCATCAAAGAAAGTCACAGGTACATGAAAGTTTTGATATTTGGCCAAAAGTGCAGCAGTATGGGAGTGTTATTTCTGACTCAGTGTTATATCATAGTGCAAGATATGAGGCTACAGTGTGAAAAGTTTAAATTTAGAATATAAAAACCATCATTTTGGTTTGGACTGGACGAAGAGACTGAAAATGTACTTTCTTATTATTTTATCTGTTAGTGATTTCTTCTTTGAACATCACATAATCAACAAAGATCATTTTTATTCTGATCAAATAAGATCCACAAGAATATGGGTGTTCAAATTATCAAGATGTTCAAATATGATTAGTATTCTGGCTTATTTCACTAAAAGTAAAAGTTAAGCAAAAAGAAACCAGTTTGTTTTACAGTGTGTAATGTTGTTATCATTTTAATCATAATAGTTATATAACCCATTCAATCAATGACATAATCAATGGCACAATTTTCCAAAATTCTCAGGGTTATTAGAGTACACTTACCAGTGCAGTCACTATTATGATACTGTGGAAAAGAGCCATGGCAGCAGTTCCCTTTGCAGACAACATGACGTCTTATCTTCTGTTGACCTATAGTGGACAGTTTGATTCAATTAAGACCATCTTCTCGTCCTCAGGTTGAATTGGAGGAACTTTTATCCCGAAGTTAAGGTCTGTTCTTCTCCGGTGTCCCATCCTTGTGTTTTTGTGGCTGCAAATAATGTTTCAGCATCCTCTTGAGAATCATTGCCTATCTCCAGTCTTCTCCTCGAGGCTCGTGGACATCACTGGTCAGGGTTGAGGGAACATGTGGCGGCCAGTCTTTATTGTGAGAAGGTTTCTTTTAGGAGGAGAGAGGGGAGCACTGTGGAAGAAACCTCCCCCTCCTGCAGATCTTTGGACTGTTGTCTAACAGAGATGGGTTGTCCTTGATTGGCTGTGGCCCTCCACCTCCTTTAACTCTTTGTGCTGCTCTGGTGTTGTCATCTGTCCCTGCCATCCTGCTTGTTTGCTTTTTCCTAACCCCACAGACAAATTGTTCCCAGACCATGCTATTCTTTTGACAATTGTCTATAAATTGATCCCAAATTACATTGTTCAGGATCAGCATGTTCTTGTCTTTTGAATCACAGTCAAGAGACTAGGTCACAGGCCCATTATAATTATATTCCATCATCATAAATAGAAGCAGTATGATTTAATGGACTTTGGTCACATGGCAGGAGACCAACATTTCTTTTCCAGTTCCCACGCCGGGACATTTTGGAGGATACTGATACAGTCCAGACTCACAGTGCGTACTGTTTGGGTCAATCAGATGGAACCAGTAATGTTAATTCCCACCCTGCCTGACACTAGCAGATATCATATGGCCAGCATTTACAATGTTCAGACTTGTCCTGCTGCTGAGAACAGTTTATGAACATGTGTGCTGAACTGCTGCTGCACTTCCTGATCTCAACCAGAAACACGCAGGGGTCCTCAGAGAGACTTCAGGTTCCCATGGTTCGGGATTTATTACACATTTTCGTCATTCAACACAACTCGCTCTGAATAGGGAATATTTGATGTGATAAGAAGGAAATGTAAGAAAATAAATACACATATGTAAAAATAAAAACAGAAAACAGGGGCAGTTTGTGAATATTTAAAATTTAATGATAAAGAAAGTCATCTAACCCTAAGCTGAGCTATTTTAAAATGCTGTTTAAATCCAATAACTTTAGTTTAGTATACAGCCTATATAAAATATTAATATCAATTAGTTGTAGCACATTTTAAATACATATAATATAGTACTATGGGTGCTAAAATTGGAAATAATTTTAAATAAGGTTACGAATGCAAAAACAGCACACAATGACACACAGTCTTAATGGGCCTTATTGATTACTTCAACTTGAATCATATAAAACATAAAAACAGTGCTAAATCAAATATGTTAAGTCATTTATACGTAGTTATGTAACTACATAAGAGAGATGTATGTCTTTTTGATTATGGTCTGTAAGAATGAAATCTTAACCAAACAGTTAAAATGATAATGATCATTAAAAAACATGTAATTTAAAGATTTTAGCTGTGAAAGATGAAAGACAAAAACACTGGCTGATTTACTTAAAACTGTAAAACTGTAGTAAAATTTAATGTTTGCCTTTATCTACTATGTCGTGGCCCCAACGCAGCCGTGAATGTAATACTGGCTTATATCAGGTTTTCATCACAAAATCGTTACGCATGAATTGGCCTTTTATTTTGAAAGGTTAATCTCTGACGTAACAGCAACCCGGAAGTGCTGGTCCCCCATCAAGGACAGGAGCTGCTGCGTGGTCCTTTGAGTTGTCAACCTGCCCGGAGCGTTTCTGACCGTAAGTTAGAAAACTGGAGGCTATTTTACGTGTTTGCCGGATTGAAACTGGATGTTTTGTAAAGTTAAAGGCCTCAACAGCAGGAGGGAGCCCTCAGCTCTGCTCTTAAACACGCACATACATACAGGCACTGTAGGTTACTGCAACACTGTATTTACACTTTGAGGCGTGTATGTGTGTGTATGTGTGTGTGAAGGGCATGGCGGGGTCGGCGGTGCTCAAGGCTCTCTGGACCCTTCGCCCCCAAACACTGGCCGCGGTCTCAGGCAGGTTCCCGGCCCCGGCGTGCCGCAGCCTCCCTCCGGCTCCATGCCCGCTGAGCCCGCCGTGGAGGAGCTCTCCCGTCCGGACGCTGCAGCTGAGCTCCGCCCTGTGTGCCGGCCACAACAAGTGGTCAAAGGTGAAGCACATTAAGGGACCTAAAGATGAGGCGAGGGCCAGGGTGTTCACGAAGTTTGCCATGATGATCAGGGTAGCTGTGAAAGGTGAGGAGTGAAAACATGCTGATTAACTTTTAACAACATCTGTGGCGCTTTCTTGGCTGATTTCATTGTTGCATTCATGTGCAGAGGGTGGATCCAACCCAGACATGAACGTGAATTTGGCCCAAATACTGGAGCAGTGCAGAAGCAAGAACATGCCCAAAACATCTATAGAGCATGCAATCAAGAGTGCGGTGGGTTCACAACAAAAGTGTCACAACCAACAAAGTGTCTTAGGAAGGTGCTTTGCCACTAGATGACACCAAAACAGCTTAAAGCAAGACTTATGTCTCTCTGCAATTTCGCAGGAAAAATCCAAACCAATGTCCCAGCACATGTATGAGGCCCGGGGGCCCGGCGGGTGTATGATGCTTATTGAGGTCCTTACTGACAACAACACTCGCTCCATGCAGGACATCAAACGGCTGCTCAGCAAGAACGGGTGAGGACAAAATACACCCCGATAGTTGCACACAAGAACTGCTTGACAGATCTGCAGGGAATACATGAACATGTACATCAATAATGCAGCACTATTAATACACAGAGGTCATGTGATCGTAGGGTGCTCATGATGGAGTAGCCACTAGATGTCCCTGTATAAACAGTTTTGTCTTGCTAGAAAGCTGCTGGCACTGATGGAAACAAACAATGGAAAAATTGCTCAATAAAACATTGTCTGCAAGATCCAAACAACTCAATTTAGTGTTCTTAATTACTAAACTCCAATCATTATACTATGTATGAAATACACATCTGTAGCACAACAAGTGTCTTCTGTCTCTCACAAGAACCTGCATGTTATTTTTGAGACCAAGAAAACAAATAAAAGGATCTACAGATATTAAAAACCCACATCTGTTTTAAGCATTTAGACAGAAATGATCCCATCATAGAGGTCAGGTTGCTCAACTAGATGAGCAGGGCGTATCATCCCTTCTCCCTGTGTCTGACTGGCGACCAGTCCAGGGTGTACTCTGCCCTTCGCCCAATGACAGCTGGATCCAGGCTCCAGCACCCCACGACCCTGTGAGACAGGTTAAAGCGGTACACAAAATGGATGGATATTCCACATTCATGTAGTTTCATGTTGTCTCACAGGAGTGTAATTTTGCTCTCGTCTGCAGTGGGATGCTGTCAGATGGGGCCCGTCACAGTTTCAACAGGAGGGGTGTGGTGATGGTGCCGGGCCAGAACATCTCAATGGAACAGGCTCTGGAGCTGGCCATTGAGGCAGGAGCCGAAGACGTCCAAGAGACGGAGGACGAGGAGGAGCAGCGTCTCCTGCAGGTCAGACATGAAGAGAGACACCTCGTCAGAGGAGAGCTACGCACATGAGGGATTAGATGCAAATAATAGCAACAAGAATGTAATAATGATCATTGCCTGATAACATTATAAGTTATAGTATGATCTGTTTCTCCCTGCTCAGTTCATGTGTGACATGACGGACCTGAAAAAGGTGAGGACTTCGCTGGAGGAGCTGGGAATGCAGATCACATCTGCTGGGTTGGAGTTTGTTCCCGTCAACTTTTCATCCTTGGACCAGAACCAGCTGGATTCTGCCTCAACGCTAATAGAAGTTATCAATGACTGTCCAGACGTAGTTCGAGTCTGGGACAACATCCAGGCTGACAGCTGAGCACCCTTCTGGATATCCGGTGGACAATACCTTACATGTGGAATATTTGATTTAGCAGAGGAAGGATTTTCCAGCAAATACTTTGTAATGCTTGTCATAATACCTCATGTTGCTTGTCATTAACAGTATGAAAATATGAGTGTATGGCCCATTTTGATGCTTTCTATATGGGACAAAACTCGGAAATTAAATTGTGGTCCTTGTTAAGATGTAAAGAGATTTCCCCAAAGTTGTTAATTTCAAGTTGTTTTTACAAACTTGCGTCTGGAGTGAAAGAGTATGAAATAACTTCAGCAGAAATGGTAGAAAACAATTTGGAGGGTAAGTTTGTAAAAGTTGGTGAAAATTGGACTTTTTCCTCCCTTTTCTTTGGCTAGTCATTTTCAAAGAAATTAAAATGTTCAGTAAAAATTACACTTTACTTTTGGTAGTTGAAGAAGTAAACAATGTTAATGTATTAACAAGGATTTTAGACGCACCTTAATTAAAAGGTAGAGACATAAAATACTCTGCACTGAATAATAGGCTTGTTTGAGATGAGCCAGGCCTCTGTAGAACTGACCACTGGTGATCGCTACACAATGTATGGTGGTTAGGTTTGTGTGATAACCTCTCAACCTCAGAGCTTGGCACAGCAGCTGCTCTCTTCTTACTCAGAGACCCAGGGCATGATTGGCTTCTAGCATTTTGTAGAAAATCCAAATTTTCAATGTAGTTGTATTATTAACAAGAGCATTGGCTAATAGTCTCATGTTGTGCCTTGAAGGTTTCACCTGTTAGCAAACACACCTTGTGTCATTGATAATAACCATGATAAACATGATTTAGGCAATGTGGCAGAACAAACCACATGTAGCCTACAGATGGATCTGACAAGATATTTCTGTAACTTCATGCATATTCTTTGCTGTCTGCTGGAAACTGTCTGACCTGACTGCAGCTTTTTGTCACCATGGTCTCCTGCTGATCTCATGCACTTTCTGTGCAAAACACAGTTTGTAAAACAGTTCTTATTAGATATGAGTTTTCAACAACAACAAAAAAACATTTAAAAGATATTGAAGTTACATAATCCAGTCCTCTGTCATAATCCAGCATCTATGAATATGCAAGTATCTTTTCGTTTCCCAAGTTTGACTGTGAAATAACATGTGGAGATGTCTTGTTCCACTTTCCCTGGAGGTTTCAAGTTTTCATATGGCAGTGAGCTCCAGTCCAGTATGCAACTGGATCGCAGCTGGTTGCCAAACTAGTTGTGATGTGAAGTTGTCAAGTGCTTCTCTTAAACTCTGATTATGAGCTCAGCTAAACTTTCCCCTTTTAGCACATGAATATGAAGACAGACTTCATATTCAGACGTATCTATCATTCTGAACAGTGACACTCAAACATCCACGTGAAATAACATGAAGCAAAACTCCCTCTGAAGTGAAGGTGGGCTTTTGGAAACTCTTAAAAACAAAATATTAAAATATATATGTATGATATGATTTGAAAAATAATACATATAACTGAAGGTTACAGCTGAAGGACATATTCAGCCAGTGTCATCACAGGTCAGTTCCCCCTCATATTACTGTAGTGTCAACATTGCAGTCAATAAGATCCCACATTAACAGTATGCCTACAATATATTGAGCGGGTACTATACCTTCAGCCACCCAATTCAGTTTTTACATCATGTGTCATGTATGTCACATCCTGAACTATATTTTAGACCTACACCACCAAGCTGAACCGCATACAAGAACGCTGGAGTGGTAATTTGACGTTAAAGGGGAAATCCAGTGTAATGGCTCTGAGCCCATTTGCTCTATTCATCAATGTGCAGCATTGATTTTCCTGTCAGTTCCTCTCAGCTATAGCATGGCATCGATTGGTTTCCAGTGTTGGTGAAATGTTGCGCCGCAACATGCGAGCTGCAGGTCAGTCCTCTGCCCTGAGCCCGAGTGGAGAGTTCAACACTTAAATTTGAGTGAAAGATGTCCATCAGTCTTGCTTAAATATGAACTGTGAAAAAGGAGAGTGACACTAGTTACACTTGAAAGAGTTTAAAAGGATGGCTATTTGAATCATGTCTGCCTAGTGGTCAAGGCCGTGACGGATCTGGCGTTCTCATTTCAAATAAGGTATGTTGAGTTTAATTACTTGCAATGAAACTTTCCTCAGCTGAAGATTGGATGAGTGAGAGGAGAGAGTTTTTTTTTCTACAACGTAACTGCTGCCTTCACAACATAGTAACACTCTGAGTCTGAAGTATTTGAGGGCACAGAAATTTTGGGAGGGGCACAGCTAGATTGGCATTCTGGGATATCAGAGCAAAGAGGAATTTGATAAGGGTGGGCGTTACAGAATATTAAACATCGCTTAGTGGTACCATTTTACATCTGAGATTTCTGAGATTTTCCAAGGCAATATTGGAAAAATAATACTGAAGCAAAACTGATGTGCAGTAACAGCACTTGTAAGATAAATTAATAGGCTGAATGTCTTTTAAGAAAATTAAAGGAAAAAAGGACAAAATTAAGTGGAAATAATTAATTAAAAAAGAAAAACAAGAAACATTCAGGTCTTTTCAGCTTCAATATAAATAAAAATATGTTTTTTTGAACAAATTTATGAAAGGAGAGCTCCATGTCTGATCCAGACCTAATGAAGAGTGGGGGACCAGCCAGCAAAGGACCCGAATGCCGCTCGTCCCCAACTCCCAGGATGGAGCTGCTCAGCCCCTCCAAGGTGAAGGACAGATCTCAGAACGTCACAGAGAAGGTCACACAGGTACGGGGAGACCGAGAACCTCACATGGGCTCAGTCTCTGACAGACCAAGAGCCAGGACGTCCCATTAGGGAACATAAAATGAACAAACTTTGTCATATGCCACCAGATTTCAAGTGACATCCCATGACTCTAATGCCTAATGATACAATCACGTCTCACCAGGTTCAGACAATTGTTAAAGAACTCACAAGTTATGTTGTGATTTCTAAGAAGTAAAGAGGTCCCGACAAACACTGCTGTTAATTAACCTACTAGTGGAAAAATCAGTAGGTTGTTTGGTGGCTGGGTGTTTTCCTTCTGGGGGTAAAAAGCAAAGCTAGATTGAGCCACAGTTCAATTCAGACCTACTATTGTTACTGCTGGAGCCCTGGGGCTTGGTATTCTGCATCACTGCCTCTGTTGGATGATGTGCCGTGGATATAAAACAAATGTAAGCGAAGTGTTTGCAACAACCTGTGTCCTTGCCACATGGGTCACTTGTTGATTCCTTTCTGCCTGTCATCTATCTATCTATCTATCTATCTATCTATCTATCTATCTATCTATCTATCTATCTATCT
>JAOXYL010000030.1:9404037-9417442 GCA_028564955.1 Terapon puta
TCTATCTATCTATCTATCTATCTATCTATCTATCTATCTATCTGTCTATCTGTCTGTCTGTCTGTCTGTCTGTCTGTCTGACTAACTAACTAACTAACTAACTAACTAACTAACTAACTAACTAACTAACAATTTGTCTATCTAACTATTTGTGTAGCTACCTGATGGACTGGTCAGTGAAATTCATCAGGGCAAATGTTTGAAATTTGAAATTGGGCTAAAGAGAACATGAGGACCGTGGCAGCACATGAACTCAGTTATGTGATTGTAACGCCCAATTCATCACCATATCCCTCCAGCCCACAAGCATCCTGCAGCCAGTCAGCTTCTGCACAGTTGATCACAGCGCACAAATGTTTTACCCTGCTGGACTAATCGCATGTAATTGCAAGACTCGTCTCTGTTAAGAGTCACAGATGACAGGATGATTCCGGATTTTTTGGACCTACAAGGTCGTAAAACCAGAGCATGCAGCATCCACCAAAACTTGGTCAAAACAGTATGTCTTCGAGAAAGGTTTGTTGGTTATTAGTTCAGAGAAAGAGAGTTTTGAAAATGTTGCTTTTACCTTTACAGAATTTACTTCAATTAGTTTTCCTTGTAAGGCATAAGCCCATTTTGTGTCAAAGTTTCAGTGCTCATTTGTCAAAATCACTGCATATTAATGATTTTTTTTCTGCCTAGGTGCTGTCTTTGGAGTCTGATGTCTTGCCTGAATACAAACTCCAAGTGCCAGAGACAACATGGTGGATCTTGCTTCACTACAGCCCCTTCAAAGCATTTTGGGATTGGATTATTCTCATCCTGGTCCTCTACACAGCTGTTTTCACCCCTTATTCGGCTGCCTTCCTTTTGGATGAACACGGGGATTTACGTCAAAGGGCTTGTGGCTACACATGTAATCCTCTGAATGTGGCAGACCTTTTGGTGGATGTGCTGTTCATTGTGGATATAATTATCAACCTTCGCACAACATACGTGGACCAAAACGATGAAGTGGTCACACAGCCGAGCCGAATCGCCAAGCACTATTTAAAAGGCTGGTTCCCTATTGATCTGTTCGCAGCGATCCCATTTGACCTTCTCATTTTCAGATCTGGCTCTGATGAGGTAAGAACTCTGCCCCTTGGATATCTTTTTTTACTTTTCAAATAATCCAAGTTTACAATGTTTGTATTGATTCTAAAAAGATTTTATATCTAAAGCACAAATTTAATTGTTCAGTCTTGTCTGTTGTGTCTAAACTCAATAAAGTATTTCTACATTGACTGGTCATTTTCTTGCCTAACATCTTCTTTCCTGTTTTAATGGACACCAAAGATGGCAACCTTAACGAGCCTGCTGAAAACTGCTCGGCTGCTCCGATTGGTTCGTGTGGCAAGAAAGCTGGACCGATACTCTGAATACGGGGCTGCTGTCCTCTTCCTGCTTATGTGCACCTTTGTACTCATTGCCCATTGGCTTGCCTGTATTTGGTATGCTATTGGCTTTGTAGAAAGGCCATACACAGAGACCGGTTGGCTGGACAACTTGGCTGAGCAACTAGGCAAGACATACAATGATAGTGACTCCACATCTGGCCCATCTGTCAAAGACAAATATGTCACTGCCCTTTACTTCACCTTGAGCAGTTTGACAAGTGTTGGGTTTGGTAATGTTTCGCCCAACACCAACTCCGAGAAGATCTTCTCCATCTGCGTCATGGTCATTGGCTGTGAGTTGAAAAACATTTTATGGAACTATATAAATATTACTAGGATGAAGCTTATATTTCACTTAAAAAACATCCTCCATATTGTTCTAAACAATTTCTTTGAATGTTTAATTCCATCTCAATAATATTTCAGTTTTGTACAATCCTTTGAACATGCCAGAACTACCAGAGCCTTACTATGATCTTTATGTCTTCATCGCAGCTCTCATGTATGCCAGTATATTTGGAAATGTGTCAGCCATCATTCAGCGGCTGTACTCTGGCACAACCCGCTACCACACCCAGATGCTGCGAGTCAAAGAGTTCATCCGATTTCACCAAATACCGGGTGGCCTTCGCCAAAGACTGGAGGAGTACTTTCAGCATGCCTGGTCCTACACAAATGGCATTGACATGAATGCTGTAAGTAAGAAGTGGCATTACTAAGAGTTATTGTATCTGTCAAAAGTCCTACTTTAACCTCTCTTAATTTGGTTCTTTCTTCCCATATTCAGGTGCTAAAGGGATTTCCAGAGTCTTTGCAGGCAGATATCTGTTTGCACTTGAACAGATCTCTGCTGCAGAACTGCAAGGCTTTCCATGGAGGCAGTCAAGCCTGTCTGCGCGCCTTGGGTATGAGGTTTAAGACAGTGCATGCTCCTCCAGGAGATACTCTTGTCCACTACGGAGATATTCTGGACTCTCTTTTCTTCATCTCACGTGGTTCCATTCAGGTCAACAGGGATGATGTGGTCGTTGCCATATTGGGTAAAACCATGAAACCGTAGATAATTTGACTGTGGTGTCTCAGACAATGCTCCAGAATTGAACATCATCTTCTTGAATAACAAATATTCATGGTCTTGCAGAAAAGAATGACATCTTTGGAGAGCCTATCCACTTGTATGATGAGCCAGGGAAGTCCAATTCTGATGTACTCACCATCACCTACTGTGACCTCCACCGTATCCTGAGGGATGACCTGCTGGAGGTCCTCGATATCTACCCCAGCTTTGCTGACAAGTTCTGGAGGAACCTGGAAATCACCTTTGACCTAAGAGATGTATGTTGGTTAAAAAAAGATATCTGGACTATCTGAACTTCAGATGTTTTTCTCACAGCATATCTTAGAATTTCCCATTAGCTCTAAATTTG
This sequence comes from Terapon puta, assembly GCA_028564955.1. NCBI lineage: Eukaryota > Metazoa > Chordata > Actinopteri > Centrarchiformes > Terapontidae > Terapon > Terapon puta. The sequence continues at coordinate 9,406,886 of JAOXYL010000030.1, forward strand.
TTTGCTAGTTGCATGGCATGATGGTTGAGAGGACATGCACTGGTAACAAAGCAGCGGCTTGTCTTGAATGGAACTCTCTTTTTCATCTTTCATCTGCTATCTTAGTAAAAGCTTAAAATGCTTCTCAAAACATGTTACCCTCAGCCAGCCAAGAAAAGTTTCACTCTTTGAATTGCTTTGCTAGGGCAGAGACCATTGCAGTTATTGGCAGCCTGTAAAGTCCATTTAGAAATCGTATATATGCCTGTTTTGTCTTTGTTCAACAGGCTGATCAAGTACCACCAATAATAACTGATGATTCTGGTGATGATTGTGAGTATCACCACAAGCCAAGACACAGGATGCAGTCCTTGGACTGTAGAATCCGGCCAGGTGAGATATCTAGCACACAGTGTTTATAAGGCCATGGAAAGGCTACAAAGTTTTTAATATCCTAAGAAAGTCCCTTGGTAATGGGTCTGATAATCCTCCAAAGGTCCTCTATAATCCTATGACCCTGGTAATCTGGTACAGTGAGGTGCTTGACACGTTGAATGGGGTCAATATAAAAGAGTAAATTGAATGGCTTCTGATTAACAGATGGAATTGATCACGAAGACCCATACCCCATTCTCCGACATCGTCATTCACCTTCCCAGGCACACTGGGATGACTGCTGTAGCTGCGGATCCCCATGTTCCCAGTCAAGTGAAGATCTAGCTAAGCCTCTTGCCCACAGTGCTAAAGTGGAGCTCTACCCTCCAGAAGATAGCAGGCGTGACTGCACCCCCTCTGTAGTGCAGCTGTTACCACCAGCTGGCTCCTCAATGGGGAGGGATACAATGTTGGACCTTGGCCACCAAGGTACATAAATTTCAGTTTTAACTAAAGTCTGTCCAGTAAAGAAATGAATGACATTTTTCCCTAGTATTTTATAGAATATGCTCCTATTATCTATACATGTTGATGTTCTTCTAAGTCCATGTTAGATGAAGCCTCAAAGGTAATTATCATTGTGAAAAAAAAAACCTTGTTTTTTGTGTGTATCCTGAGGCTATACAAAGATGTTGAATGTTTTCCTTACCTTAAAACATTGCTCTACAGTGCCACAAGTGGTCAAAACAGTTAAAGTCCTTTAACATATCGTATGTCCACATTGCATCTTTCAGTATTTTAGACATTACCCATTACTCTAGTCAAAGTGAATAGGTAAACACTTCCACCTCTTCTTTGTCTAATTTTTTTTCCTCAGCCTCATCTTTGAATGTGTCAGGAATGTATCAATACTGGCCAGAAAGACAACAGTCACACCAGTTCTCCAGTCGAGGCTGGCGATCTTCTTCTGTCCGCAATTCATACCACCCACCACCATTCACAGAAGAGCGGCCCAGTGAGCTAGAGTCTCGACTTGAGGTTTTGCATTCACAGCTCAACAGGTACATTTAATAATTTCCCAAGATGGTTTTATAATATTGACACAAGTGATACAGTGTAAAGATAGATTAGAGTGGCTGGATCACAGGTAAGAAATGTTTCCAAATCCCAAATCGAGGGACTGGAGTGTTAAAGACCATACTAATGAAACAAGACAACAAACTGATATAAAGAAGCACATGCTTGCATTTAGGGTCATAATGGCATCAGGGAAAGTGCAGCAGGACAAATCACGTTACGTGGCGCGTCTCGAATACATAATCCTCCTGGCAGAACAAATCTAGAGGGTTAACCTAGGTATCATAGTATCACAAATTAAAATGATGCTTGTGACTACACATGAGGGTTGGACAGAAGATTCTTCAGTGGTGTTGTTGATATAACTCTCTTAACAGCCCCTGACATTCTAACTGTCTCCCAAATTCCCTAGACTGGAGACTCGCATGACAGCTGACATCAACGTTATCCTCCAGCTTCTCCAAAGGCAGATCGCTCCTGTACCGCCTGCTTATAGCACTGTATCATCTAGTAACCTCCCTAGTGAGTCAGTTGGTTTGTATGGGACTGGGACATCGGTGCTGCACAGCATGTACCCAATCTCTCCCATACAGATGGACAGCCGGACACCCACACAGGTAAAAAAAAATAATACCAAATAACAAAGAGAAACCTATTGGAAAATTGTTGGCGGGGTGTTCAATACAAAGAGTTGTCTAGCCTTCTACTTAAAGAAATTAAAAGCCTGATATTTTCCCACTCTAGAGCTCTACCAAGACTGATCTTAAATTTACCAAGTCCCAGGAGTCACTGTCCAGCGGTATCCATGTGACTGTGGCATCGGATGACACCATGTTCATGACCGTCACCCCTGAAACTGAGACTCAGACAGGGTTGAATCCACAGCTGCCTCAGCAATCAATGAAATCTTCCCTCAAGGAAAACCCAAGGCCATGCCTCCGTTACCCTTCACTCCCGGGCAACCTGGACATTACCTCAGGACTGGCTGAAATCCAGAAACACATGTCAGACCCTGTGCTGCCTGTCATCTGAAGACCTACAGTAAAATAGTTTTTGTCTTTGACAGTAGAAGTACACTGCTACTTTCAGAAGGAGCCTCAGGACAAGTCCAAGATTCAACTATCAATGCACATTTGGACAGCAAGTAGAGTCTCAAAATCATGTGATGGACTACAAGGATTTTTGATTCAGTGTTGACACTGAGATGACAAGATTACTTGTCAGTCAGTCAGTTGCAATTGCAAAACATTAATCACACTTTATAAAAGACAAGTAATTTACAGTCCACTTGAGTATAATTGCCTTTTTTTTTTTTACATCTTCTTGTTCTGTTCCAGTTCAGTAAATTGTGCATAACGCCCATCCAGATCATTTTCCTGGCTGACAAGTAAAGAGCTTCCACCTGCAAACTAGAGCCTGACAGATAATGAATTTGAGAGGTTATTAGTTTTTAAAGTGAAGGAATAGACCACCTTTTGACAAATATGCTTATTTACTCTTTTACCAAGAGTTAGATGAGAAGATTAGTACCACTCTCATGTCTGTAGTAAACATAAAGCTACAACCAGCAGTCAGTTAGCTTAGCTAAGCACAAAGACTGGAAACAAGGGGAAACAGCCAGCCTGGCTCTGTCCAGCTAACAGAACCTCTTAAGCTAAAAAAAAAAAAAAAAAAAGTCTAGTTGTTGTACTTTCAACAAAAATCCCACAATGCAATGCACCTTATTTTATAGATGTACTACTATTACACAAGTCAGCACCTGTCATTGATACAAAATAATAAGTGATGGTGATTTACTATTCACTTTTGACAACCAAATATTTATTATATAGAGATTAGTAAATGTAAATGAATATGAAGCCACTGCCTTCTCAGTCTGACAACTGCTCCTGACTAAGAATCAGTCTGGCACACAACCCCCAGTAAGACCAGGCAGGTCCTGTCCATTTTCAGTCTTTAAGCAAAGTCTTTATGCCACGCTGAGGCTGTAGATTCATCTTTAGCAAAAGAAATGCGGGTGGTATCAATCTTACTCTTCAAACTGTTCCTTTATGACAATTTACTTATTTTATATAAGAAAAATGGATCATTTTATCTTTTCAGATTAATATCCATTGAATTAGATTATTTGGATATTAAAGAATAAAAATGTACATTGTGAGATAATTCACTGTTAAAATGATAACAATCATTAATTTTGTCAGTGCTCTCTGGTGCATAAACTATGTAGTAATGGTGTCACTTTTTATAAAATCCCACAAACATATCTCTATTTCTATACTACATTTTCTGACTCTGATCTTGCTCTTGCTATTTGTGAAAATGAATCTATGAAACAGTGGTTTTATGAGTTTATGTTCATCAAATAATCACACATCAGGAACCTATACAAAGTGACAATAAATCCTGCACACTTCCTCTTGTATATTACACACCAATCCCAATATCACAACAGGACTCAGCATCTGTTATACAATGGTAATTTTCTAGGCTGTTTGACAAAAATGTAAGTTTTAGATTCTTCATCTTGTAAAGATTTTGGGTGATTTCAACTTATCATTTCTAATTGTAAATCTGTATAAAAGGTTTGTATCAATATTGCTTAATCACCTTGCTGAAATGATTTAAACTGTTATCTGAATATAAAACCTTTGTATAATGGTTAAACCTGTAAGGGACTGTTTATTTCTGTATAAAATGAAATACTGTTGCAATTAATAAAATATAGAACACATTAATTACAAAAAGAAAAATCTGTATTGTGGTAAATTAATAGCAGACACTTGTACATATAATTTATGTATCACAACAGGGATGTTTTTTCATATTACAAATGATATTCAGTTTAATAAAATGTACATATTTATAGGTTAAAAAAACTACTGAAGACATAAACACTCAAATCCACATTAACCACTGTCAATCCACTTTTAAATATGGCTAAACTGCGTTTTCCCTGCATCAAAAAATTAATGTTGATAACGACAAAAGTAAAACTCCACATAACAATACACCAAGTAGCATATAAAAAAACGGCACTGACTAGCATACTGTCTATAAGACAAGATGCTGGAAGCTTGATGGCAAAGGAACCCTGGTTCATATCTGTACATGAAAACAAATTTAAGTCTTTTGGTTTCTTAAGACGTCATTTTTGTTTTGGCCCTTTGAGTTGTCTGATACAGGAAGTCTTGATAATGTATCACAACATTAAGGAGTCACGTACTTCAGTTCTCAGAAAAAAACCTTTATCATCTATATCTACATGAACCCAATACGAGCATGGACTTAATAACAAAGTCATACAAGCTTTTAAAATCCACCTGAGATGTTTGAGTTGCTTCAGTTCTTCATGACTGCAGCTCAGACTCTGAGGATTTCCAGGCAGTTGTTGTAGCAGATAGCAATCCAGTCGGGCTGGGTGGAGGCCCACTGTACATTATTGATCTCTCCCTCGGCTGTGTAGGCCAGTATAGGGTCCTCAATGGCCCGCGGCATCTGTTGGATGTCCCAGATTAGAGCCTGGTGGTCCTCCGCTAGACAGAAAAGAGGGGAGGAGGTTTGATTTGAATTGATTTATCTTATTTAAACAGGAAGACAATAATGTAAACAATATAAACATTATATGTTACTGGCCTGATGAAACCAGGTTTTCTTACTCACCAGGATAAAAACAAATCAAAGCAAAAACAAAGGAGACAAACCCCACCTCCCCCAAAAAATCATAAAACAGAAGATGTGTATTACTGTACACTTTTACACACTATATTGTAGTCCTCTGTACTGTGGGGTTGCTTTAGACAATATTTTCTGAGTATATGATATTAACAATAGGAATTCTTCCAACAAATTGATGAGTGGAGGTAGTAATCACCTTGAGGACAACATCTGATGGGGCGGATCATCTGGCATCACAAGCCAAATTAGATTCTGGCACATCACGTGATCAATTCTGTTACTAGAAGATGGTTTTCACAGTTACTACTGTCCTTCAGTATGTGACCATCACCAGGTGATCCTTTTTTGGTTAATTAAATTAAACACTAACCTTTAGAATTAACTGAATAAATTATGACTTTCAAACAGTATCTGAAGCCTGTAAGATCTCGATATCTCTGACTTGGAAGAGGTGTAATATCAAAGAGACACATTCACTTGGCTCCTGCATTGTTGAGTTCATAAATGCAGCACGAGAACGGCTCCCTCTTGTGCTCATTGTCAGATGCTGCAACCTTGTATTCTGCCACAGCTGGTAACATATATTTCGGCAAAGTCCTTAACCTGCAAAACAAACCTCTGTGTCGTCTATAAAACTTGCATACCTGATGTGCAGATGTGACAGGAGGAGTGCGGCGCCCAGGCGATGCCATTGACACAGGCCCTGTGGTTGTTGAGTCTGGCCACCGGAGTACAGGGCACACGCACATCCAAGATCACCACCTGAGGATAGGGGAAAATAAATAAATGAACAAAAGGCAAACAAAAAAAGGGAGACCTAATATCAGGACAAGTTGGTAAAAAACAATCTTCCATCCTCACATTCGAAAACCTTATTCTCTATCTCCAAGTCAGATGATTGAAGTCTCAAACAAATCTTGTTTTCATCAGAGACTGATCACACTGATGTGTTTTCTGTAAGCACAGAAACCTCCAGTAACCTAAAATCATCTTCCATTTCCTTTGGATTCAAAACCACAACAACAAGTAATCAGAGGAGTCAAAGAGGTGTTTCCAGGATTTAGTTTTATAGCAGTGCACTAACCTCCATGCTGTCCATCGCCGTGGTGGCCAGGTAGTTGGGATCCTGCTTGTTCCAACAAAGCCGAAGCAGTGGGTGGTGTTGGGGGTCTTCATAGATTATAGTGCTGTGTTCGAGGTGTCGGAGGTCAAACATGCGGACCGAACCGTCCGCTCCCACTGAGGCAAACATATCCCTACCGCCGCCAGCTCGGCTGAAAGAGATGTCATATACCTGCGATGGAGACATCACAGACAGTGAGAAAGTCAGGAAGATGAAGAAATTACTTCAAGATTAAAGTCTATAACTAAGATTTCATTAGACACAATAACAGTTCTATAGTTCGGATCCATCATGTTATAACTTTTACCTCTTTGTCATGGGCAATGAGCTGTGTCTTGACATGACCCGATACTAAATTGACCCTGCCCAGCACCTGTCCAGTTTCCAGCCCCCAGATTGTACAGGTGGTATCTATACTGGAAGTACCTGCACAGAAAACAGACAGAAAAAAAAGTGATTATACGTCAGTGAAGCTCATAATCTTCTAGTTTCTAGTCTTTGTCAGTAATGTGGTTCCAGGTAAACCCTTTTACCTAACAGGTTTGGATCCACTTCGTTCCAGTCAAAGGATGTGAGTGGTGCACAGAAGTCAGAGTTCTTATTATTGTTGAGCAGGCACTCCAGACGGGTCTCTGTATCGCTTACCTGTCAGGGGAAACATAATTTATAAATAATCACATACTGTCACTATTATCCACTTCAGTTGACACAGACCAGATGTAAGAAAAGCTCTCAAGATTTTCACGTTTAAAGACATGTATAGAGGATAGTGAACAAAGGCTGGTACCAAAAATATTAAGTACGTAATTTGAGGCTGTGGGTTCAGGTTGGACTCAATTGGTCTTCTTACCCTCCAGATTCTCAGGTAGTCGCCCCCTGTGGCCAGCAGGTCAGGGTACACTCCTTTGGTGTCGGGAATCCACACAATCTTGGTGGTGGGGTACGGATGTTCGAAAGTGTTTCGACACAGAAACTCAGAGCTCTCCTCCTCCAGACTAACTATCTGAACCTGTGGACACACAGTAACAAGTCACCTTGGGCTGGGAAATCTAGTTTGGTTAGTAAAAAAAAAATCAAATTGGCAATGTAGATTACTTACAGGATTACTTAGTTAGCCAGGTTGTTTCTAAAATAACAAATCCTCTGAACATTTGTTAATGAATAATTAATATTACTGATACCAAACATATTTGGATAAAAAATTAAAGACAAATATTTTCCACAACTGAGCTGAAAATCCAGCTTGCTGAGCCTTGAACCTTGGCGATCACAAGGAGCAGCAAATTCAAGTAAAAAGATGTAGAAAATAAAGCCTTTGCACTCTCTTTTTTCTTGATAACTGAAGCCTCTAGCAGCAGGATCAACACTTGCAGTGTTCCTTGCTCAACAGCATTGCATTTCCATTTGTATTATACTTCTCTCTACAGTATTATTTTCTCTTAGCAGTCTTAGCAATACCTTTCATATATTACCTCTATTCACGTTGTATTTCTATTTTATTGCATGTTTTTAATTATTTAGTTTTATATCTCATCTATCGTATATTAGATTCATTTTAATAGCACCTTATTGTTTTTTGTGTATTATAACGAACAGTGTTATATTTCTCTTTGTATTATATTTGTATTATATAACAGGATTTATGTAATTCTAAATTTGATTATTTATATTTATATTATATTTCAATTTAGATTTCATTTCATATTTTAGACTTTTATTTCATATAGTACCGGTATATTAAAATCCTTTTCACCTCTAAGGCTGCGGGGTAGTACCTTTTTCCTTCTAGTATCTTATTTATCTTATAAAAAATGTTCTATTTCTATATGTTAAGCGTAAATAATTGTGTCTGTGTGGTTGTCTTTCTACATCTTTGAACACTGTTCTATGCATCCTGTGACTTAAAGACTTTAATTGACTTGCTCCGTGTTGTTGTTGTTGTGCACAGGATCAAATCAGCTCTTGAACGCACCTTGTTGTTGTACTCCTCCACAAAGCTGCCGAGCGCCAGGCGAAAGCGCTTATCCGGTCGGACACTCCAGTTCATGGCGTACACTGTCCACGGGGCCTCATATTTGTAGATTTCTTTGCGTTTACCGTGTAGCGACATATTTAAAATCGTCTATCAAATACTCTGGAGGAGAAACAATCACCAGAAGGGAGCGAGAGGAAGAAGAAGGAGAGGACCCTGAACGCGTCGCGGCTTCAGCAGCTATTGTCCCCGCTGTGTGGTTAATTTACACTGATGGAAACGGGCGGTGGAGTCCATGTAGCCGAGACGCTTTCTTGGCTGTAAAAGTTACACATAAAAACTGTGAAACCTGTCAAATACCCTGCACTCTCGTCTTAAGATGTATTCTTTTTATGGTGTCGGAGCAATGGCGACGAGCAAAGACAGTAGAGTCCAAGCGTCATGGAGGCTGCTGCTGATGCCTTCAAGGGTGGCAAGAATGTGGGAATTATCAATGAAAAGGCAGAAAAATACGGCTCAGGGCGTAGTTTTAAGATTGGGTGCGGGTTGGTGCTTGTTTTGCTATCTGCAGTCGATAAAGTATTTGACTGATTTGTTTATTCTGTAAAGATCTACTGTTAGGACTTACGCACTAAAATCAGCAAAATATGACATATGGTGGTTAAAAAGTTATCAATAAGATTTCCTATTATGTTCATTTTACTCACTTACTCTGTGTCTCTGCCGCTATAATTTCTTGCCATTTCCGTCCCTACAGAAGCACTTTATGCCAGATGATTTATGGTTTATATGCAGCTACTAATTTACGAGAAGCACCTGAAGGCAGCATTGCAGACCTCTGAAGCTGTATGAAAAGCTCAGCACAGAAAGAGCTGCCTGTGTGCAGATAGACAGGCTGAGGGTTTCCTTTGCTGAAGCTGATCAAGCGCAGATCAATCTCGTGCCGTCATTAATCAGCAACGACAGCTAATTTGTGATGAACCCAAAAAGTAACAAAAAAAAAAAAACCCTGAGCTCTGACACCTAATTTGCCTGTAATATGCATGATGTTTAATATCCTCATACTTTGTTTTTTTCCGCCTGCTAACTGCCAAAACAACATGTGCTTGTCAAGTCACTACTCAGGGTTTTATGGATGAAGTTTCACTATACAGTGTTTGCAAATTCGGACAATATTTGCATCACTTTTGATTATCAGAGATCAATAGATATTTCAGGGCATACAATAGATATTCCAGGGCATACATTGAGTATAATAAGTATTTCTATATTTATTGAGTGTTATGTTGATATGAGGTGCCAGATCCACAGTTGGTTCCATAATGAAATTATTATTATCAGTAAAAGATTCAGTAGGTATGACATTTTCCACAGCCAGACAACAAATCGAATCCTGCTGGAGGTATGAGCAGTATGCCACAGATCACTGTCGATACACGCGATTAACAAAGTGTTTCAGATTCTCATTCTGTATTTCTATATAATCCTCTAGAGGGTGGATCACTTGACAGTGATCATCTTACTTTTCCATAGGCACCACCATGAGGTCAACATATGCTCTCTTTCCCATATGTATATGATTTGCAAAAAATGCCACAGACATCGTCAGCGCACATACACTCACAGCAGTTTCTACAGGTGATGACACTTTCATTTAGGCAACAAGACGCAGACTCAGCTCATTAAAACACCCATACAAAGCCTCATTAAAGGTACAGTGTGTGAAGTAACTCTCTTTTCTCATTAGATTGAAAAAATTGCCAACATTTTGACCACAGTTTCCACAAAAAAAAAAAAGTTTTTAACATATTTATGTATAGCATATATTGTTTTTGCTTGAGGATTGTGTTTGTGAATCTATCTTTATTGTTTTTAAATATTACATCTGTGTCTGTGTATCTCTCAGGTCCTTTTACTGCTATTCTGTTCGAAAATGTTGCTCAGCAAACATTTTCATTCCAACCGTCTGTCCAACAACTCTGCTGCATCTGACTTTGACTGGGAACAATTTGATTTTGAGCTGTGTGGCAGGTTTGAAGCAGCCAAATATGTTTGGACTTTTTATACACTTCTGTGCTTTGTGTTTGGTTTTCCTGCATCTATTGCTGTCCTCTGGGAGCTTTTTAAGACATGCAGGAGAGGAACGCCCTGCTCACCAAATGATTTTTTCATACTGAACCTCTCCTCCATGGATGCTGTCTTCTTGGCCTTCATCCCACCTGGATTATTGAATTTTTTCTTCTGGAAGAACTGGCCATTTGAAGCGAGTTGGAACTTTGTTTATGCCTTGAGCACATGTGGGAGACCCCTCCTGATGGCCTGCATGTGTCTGGACTGTTACCTGGCTGTGGTT
>JAOXYL010000030.1:9483102-9520134 GCA_028564955.1 Terapon puta
AAGTCATCGCACACACTCCGGGGTTGGCTTTTGGTCCTTTTTGGCTTATTTAACTCCACAGTAGGATTTTTGGTTTCTCCTGGCCAGCCTCACTTCTCCTTAATCTCCTTCATGCTGTCTTTTGTCTGGGTGGTAATCACCCTTCCCCCAACTCTCAGGTGCTCTTAAACCTTCCCTAGCCCCTCCCCTTTACCTCTGAGGAGGAAATGCAAAACTGCACTTTCTGCCACAATATTACAGTCATAGTTCGCACTTCTGACTTGGTAAAGGCTGCTAATCATGGAGTGTCAAATGATAACATGTTAGTTCATACATGTATAAAATACATTTAATACTTCAAATCACACTCCAAGTGTTAATGTTTAAGAGGCTCATTAGACACGTCACCTGGCAGAGGGAGGCCAGTGTCAGTGTGGTCTCAGCAACCATGAGAGAGATGCGCCTTTTCCACCTGTGTTTCCAAACAGAGGGGAGGGCGAGAAGCTCGGAGACCGTCGGCCTCTTGGATGGCTCTGGGGCCAGCATCATGCGCAGTACCGACTGAAGCTCAGCAGAAAGGCCTGCGATAACAAAGGGAGATTGTAAAACCACAAGTCGTTTGAATAAAGATAATGAGGCAACGTACGAGGACTAAAAAGAGATAGGATCTTACTGCTGGTAAACTCTGAGGGGAGGCAGCCTTGTCTGAGCTGCTGCCAGCCGTCTCCGCCGTTCGGAACCTCAATGTTACAGGCAAGCTCCAGAATAGAAACACCCAGACTGTATGGGAAGGATTTAGTAATATCGAGGCACATTCTAATCAGATCTATTAGTTAAATATTTCAGAATATCACTTAATGTTCTCATTTATGGTATTTGTACCTGAAAACATCTGCAGCAGGTCCGTACTCTCCACGGAGCAGCTCGGGGGCCATGTACCTGGGGTCTCCCTCCTGGACATCCTCTTTCACTTTCCCCTCTACTTGCCCTGTGGTTCCCTGTTTGAGCTCAAGCAGCAGACCAAAGTCCCCCAACTTGAGGCGGCCTGAGGCAGTCATAAGGACGTTGGCGGGCTTGAGGTCCAGATGCACGAAACCGAGAGAGTGTAAATGTTCCAGTGCGGAGAGGAGGTCACACAGGTAGGCCCACGCTGCAGGCTCGTCTGATTTTAAAGGTTTTTAATGAAAGCTAGTATGAGGATTTGAAACTTTAATGGAGCAAGAGGAGCAAAAAATAGATTTTACAGAGTAATCTGGACAAACCTGGTCCAGGCTGGCTCTCTGCATGGAGCAGCAAGCTGGTGCTGCACAGTTCTGTCTGAATGTACAGCCGCCCACACTCCTCCCAGGCCGCCACAAACTTCAGGATGTGAGGGTGAGGACACAGGCGCTCGTGGTTCCTTGCTTCCCTCACACTTCGGTTCCTCTCGCTGTTTCCCCTGAAGCGATGGGCAGAGCGCTTGACTGCGTACTGGCGGCCGTCCACGTTGCTTTGCACCTGGAAAAATGCAGGAAATCTTGTCATCCACTGGGGCGGCGTCTCAAAATGATAATGTTGGTTGCAGTGAGAAAAAATGGCTCACAGAAATATCTTAATTTGCATTGTTGGGTTCCCCATTACAAAACCACAGGACAGATGTTAACAAAATCAAGATTTGATTTAAACATAACTCTAAGTTATGTCCAGGAATGGCACAGCCTCTTATCTTGATCTCAATTTGGATTCAAAGTTCTGACTTTCATATCAGATTATTCATTTACAATTTTCAGACTAATATTATAGTTCTTAAAATACAGAATTTTGATTTTTCTTCCTGTAAAGAAGCAGCAACATATGCCTCAGTGTGAATTATATTGCTGTGATACTGTGATAGATGTTTGTTTTGCTCACCTTGTAGACCTCTCCAAAGGAGCCTCTACCCAGCAGTCCCAAATTAGTGAAGCACTGATTGAAATAGGACTGCTGTTTGCTGGGATCATACACAGAGTTCGGACAAGGAGTCTTACTAAGGGAACAAGACAGGGGTGTCCAGGGGGATGGATGCTGGGGGAACATCCTGCTAAGAGGCGGGCATCCTTTGGACGGTGGCAGCGGGGGCAGTGAGTGTGAAGGCCGGGCGGGGGAAGAGTAGGATGAGTTGGATGTAGATGACGAGGAAAAAGGGAGGCGGCGCTTTTTGAGGGAGAAGGACTGCTCTGCGTGGGAGAAGTGAGTGGGAAGAGGGAGAGGCACCCTGGACACTGTGGTTTCCACCGCCACGGACATTTTGTAGGGTCCTTTTCAATTCCTTATTTTGAAGACAGCGAGCTGCAACATTAAAAAGAAAATTTTTAAACACAGGCAGTTTATATAAATGTCCCAATGCCATTTGCACGAGGGCTGCAATGATTATTTTCATTACTGATTCATCTGTCTGTTATTTTCTCAATTAATTAAGTGAGAAATGTTGATGACTGTTTCCAGAGCACACAGCAGCTTCACCAAATCTCATTTTGTTCACAAGCCAAAAAAAACTCAGTTTGCCATCATGAAGGACTAAATCAATCCAGAAAAATATTCACATTTGAGAAGCTGAAATGAGAGAATTTAAACACCTCTTCTTAAAAAATATGAATCTTTTATCAAAAATAGCTGCTGATTAATTCAGTAATCAGTGATCGGGGCAGTTCTACTACTAATGCTAATTATATGTTCCTTCTGCTGCTGATGCACTGATCTCATTTGCCACAGAACAAAAACAAAAACTTAACAATGACATGTCAACCTGAAACATACAAATTAAACTCACATGACAATAAAATCTGTTCACCCACAAAAGAATCTGCAGTAAACAATCATCATCACAAATTGCAGGTTTGGTCGAGACTTTGCTTGTTGTGACATCCTTAACATCCTGCCTGGTCGGGTGTCTGACACCAGTATCGATACAGTCCTATTGATCCTTTAATGATCGGCTCATTTGTTGAACAAGTCTTTCCTGCCTTTAAATAACAAACCTGCTGGATGTAACGTAACTAGGTCAGCCGACTGAAACTCTGCAAGTTTCATCATGTCAGTCGCCAAATGTGACATTTCACTCACTGAATTAGCTCCGGATAACGCTGACATTCATTTTTAAACAAATGTCACTTTTAAAAAAAGGACATTATGTTTTTCCGCTAACGTTAACTGAGGGCGGAGCCGGTCAACAACATAACAACATAAGGCAGCTAGCTGTCTTTCTCTCAGACAAACAGCCTAATGAAAGACACGTCTAAACGTCGGTTAAAAGCAGAATAAAATAATATAAAGACACAGACCATAATCCAGCGTTAAGGACAGTCCTCCGGGCAGCGGGACCCAAATCAAACTACACGCACACACTCGGAGCGTGAATGCAACCTCGCGCCAAATTCTGAATCCCACACAAGCTGCGTAGTCGCCTTACGTGAATGCGGAGCGCTTATCCGTATTGCGCAACCTCCGCAGTCTGCGCAGTCTGCGGTTCTGCTGCACAACACGGGGCTGGCGCAACTGGCTAGCTAGCTGACCACTTGAAATGGTAACTTTTATTCTTATTGTGCGTCTGTCTGTGGGGTCGGGGCCCGGGTACACGCGTAGGGTTAACCCCCGGCGCGTTGCTAAGAAGTATCGACGCCATAGCAACACAGAAAGTGTCGTTTGTGGGGGTTTGAGTTTGTTGTTCGCCGCGTTAGCTTGCCGCCTAGTTAGCTCCCGAGCTAATTTATCTTCGCCTGGCTAACCTTGGAAGTGATGTAACGTTAGTCAGCTCGCCAAGCCAGGCTGGGCAGATCCGCACTATCGTTGTCGGTCTACTAATTTTAAGTGACAGGCCTCATTTAGTCTGTCAGGGCTGTTTTCGTGTCGGCTAATGCCGCGTTAGCTTCGAGCTGCTCGCTGCTGCTAGCTCATGAATCAATGGGTTGTCAGCAGCGGTAATGCGTCTGTGTCGCGATTAAAACTTGCCTGACACACTGGAGAAACACCCAGATACCGACTATCCTTTCCTTAGAAGGATACATTAGTTGTACTTTTCATAAACAGCTGTAGCTAAACGTCCCTCTTAGATGTAAATGGGTGTTACTGTCAGTAAATCTGTGTAAATATAAGCCACACAGTCAGTTGTTCTGCAGTCTAAATTGAGAGTGAAGAGCAGCTCTGGTTTGTTGAAATATTGCAGATGAATCTTTCATGCTTTAACTAAAGTATTGAGTAGACGGTAATAGCAGCTATGAATGCATCATAGCTGCAACTAATGATTAATTTCCTTATTAGCAATGCTTCAGTTCATTTTCTTAATCAGTCGTTTAGTTTCTCGCTTCATCTAATGTGAGAAAGTGGTGAAAAAAAGTGTTTCCGAAAGCCCAAGGCGTTTTTTTTCTTCTCAGATGTCTCATTTTGCCAACAACCCAACGATATTCAGTTTAGGCAGAATCTAATAATGTGACACTTTTCCAAAGAGAAATGATTGACAACTAATTGATTATTCACTTAATCCCTGCAGCTGTAGTTTGCACATAGATTAACACAGATGAACTGTAAGCAGACCCTGACCTACACAAACTGGATATCAGAAGTGGTGACACTTTATCATTCAGAGACAATAAAATCTCTCATTGAAAAAAACAGAATGGGAATTTCTATAAATGGTATGGTCACCTTTTTAAAATGACTTCTGCCTTACCAGGAACTGCTTTGTTCATCTGAATACTGTCACGTTCACGACTAGTTCTACTTCCTGTTTCGTCACACAGGGATTATAGACATCCACCCTCATATATTTTCATTTAGTTTGTACTTTAATTTAGATTATGTATCTATTCTTTACCTTTTGTTTGAAATTAATTGCTTTTTTTTCTCCTCTCTTGGTAAGACGGCACAGGCGTCACTTCATTTGCATTATAAGGCACAGTGTTTATTACAGATAATTCTAAATGTTAGATTGCATCTTATGTGGAAAGTTGTATTTTGCATGTTTCAGTTGTGAAAAGCACAGTAAAACAACATGACTCTTCAATTAAGAGTCGCCATCTTCGAGATGAAATAGTGAATCAAGTTGCCTTTGGTTGTACATTCATATGTACCACTCCCCCTCAGGACGTGTTCTTAATGATCCGGCGTCACAAGACCACAATCTTCACAGATGCCAAGGAGTCCACCACTGTCCATGAGCTGAAACGTATTGTTGAAGGAATTCTTAAGCGAACGCCTGAAGACCAGAGGCTGTACAAAGTGAGTGTGACACCATCACAGATTTACTGAGGTTACTGAAGTTTATTTTCTTTATTGACGTTGGCGACTGACTAGTGGCAACATCTTGATACTCGTGTTTTATGGGATTTTGTGGCATTTTCAACCGTGTCTTTCCACAGGATGACCAGTTGCTAGAGGACAGCAAAACTCTTGGTGACTGTGGTTTCACCAACCAGACTGCCAGACCTCAAGCCCCAGCTACAGTTGGTCTGGCCTTCCGCATAAACGGTACGTTCACTTTACATTAGTTTGTGTTTGTTCACCATATTTAGATATCTTCCTGTCTCTTCTTTTCTGAGTGGGCAGTTATTCTAAGTTTTAGTTAAATCGTTAAATGGCTAATTATTTGGATATTGGTGACAACTGTTTGTACTTTTTGCCAGTTCATCTGCATCAAGAACCATAACTCGCTGTCTGTGGCACTTTGCATTTCAGTGCAAGATAAATCATTCTCTTTCCATGTTAAACATCAATCTGTAGTGTTCACTTCCATCTATTAGACTAAATAATGTGAATTCATTTTGTGTTATACTGTTTTCTCTTCTGTCTGCCATGTCTACTTCAGCTAATTCTTTTCTTACGTTGTGCTGATGGTTTGTAACTGCCTCTTGAGTTCAGCTTTGGCTGCAGCGTTTTAGTAAAGTGCTTTAGTGATTGAAACCAAGACAGTGATTGTTGGGCTATCTAAATAAGTTATTTTTACTTTACATAAACTGTCAGTGTGTGTTTTACTGAAAATGCATCATGAATCATCTATAGTGGATGTATGACTTTCATACATTGCTACGTGAGTTTAAAATACACAATTGACAAATTAGGTGAATGTATCCCACTAGAAATGTGCTTTGAAGCACGATTGGAAGGACGCATTAGATCTTGCATTATAGTTTTGGAGTATCCACTCAGAAACACTCACCACCGTGAACATTTATTCTAGTAACTTTGTGACATGACTGATGCAGACACATGCGACTCAGCTGTTTCCTCATCTCCTCTGCCTTCCAGATGAGATGTTCGAACAGCTGCACATCGAGGCCTTCTCCAGCCCCCCAGAACTGCCTGATGTGATGAAGCCTCAGGACTCCGGTAGCACTGCCAACGAACAGGCTGTGCAGTGATGATGGGGGAGAAGAAACGAGCAATGAAGGGAAGGAGGGAAGTGGGTGTGTGTGGATTAACTGCAGTGGAGAAATAGCGGGGTGGAAGATATGTAACATAATTTCAGTGAATGGATGGGGACATTATAGGTAACCAAGCCTGTCCATGTTACCTTCATGCTATCATCCCAGCATCCCCCCAATTTGCTTCACAAATTATCTTTTTTTTTTTTCAAACCCCTTTTTGATTTCCACATCACATGCGGTTCTGCTCCTTGACTTAAGCACCAACTGGCTCAAACTTTTTGAGTGAAGAAGTTGGAAAGTATGATTGTATGTGTGGGTGTGAGTGTGTGCGCAAGTTATTCTAATTATTATCATTAATATTTTGGAAAAGGTGAAGGCGTAGTTGTGTGTCACAGTGCTCTAGAAGTAACATGCATAGGTAAGGAGTCCGGTGTCTGAATCGGCAAACTGCATGAAGTTTAAAACAAAAGGCTTTATACTCACAGAAACAGATAAACCTTCAGCTGATAAGTTTCCTTGGTCTGATTCTCCCAGTCCTGTTGTACATTTCTCATTTGATTTCATACCAGGAAAGAACGTCTTTATAATAATTATGTTTAGTTTTTTGTCATTTTGTTTTTTTTTCTGTATGTTTTACTTGTCAGTTCTTTGTTGTATGTTTCATGCACTGAGACCAAAGGCAGGTACCTCTTTGACAAAAGAGGGAATTTTTTTGGTCAAAGGACATTCTGTCTGTGGTGTACAGTATACGCAGGAGGAGAGTTTTTCTGGTGTTAAAACTGACGTTTTGAAAATGCATACATCACCCTGACACCAACATCAATGTGGCCCTAACCCTAACCCTTCCCTTAATCACATAAACATAGCCTGTAACTGTGAGCTTGCTTAATTAAAAGTTTTTCCTGTTTTGTTTTTTTACACTGCTGACTGTTTTTATTTGTTTCGTTTTTTTATTATTATTATTTCAAACACAATTTTTAGCGTCAACATTTTATGAAAAGAACATCATTTCCGGCATTAGTGTTAAAAAAACTGGGCTGCAGCTACATTTTGACTTGGCGTAGTTGGAAAACTACAGAAGGTACAAATGAACTTCACGATCACTCTGTTGTGTTCAGATGTCCCAATAAGGGGTGGCAGTGATCCATTGTGCTTCAGGAACCCTGGAGCTTAAGCGTCTAAATGAATAAAATGCAGCCATTGTTCATTTTATTATTTACACCTTTTGTTTTCCTGCTGTGACATTTCAAAAAGTCTTCAATGGATAAGACACGCTCAATCAGAGCACCTTGAAATACTGTTTTTATTTTAAGTACATATAATATTCATACATTGGGTTTAAGTGAAGACAGATGTCATGCCTTTTATTTTGTACCACTATTAAGATATCTAAGGACAATCTATGGTAAACATTATACAGATCAACAGATTGTCTCATCCTCTCAGCCCTCCACTGACCCCAAAAGTTTTTGGTAATTTGATTATTTTCAAGTTGGTTTGGTAACTAGAAACACTACACCAAAGTTAGACCTGGGTTATTACATAATCTGGTGGGACCTTGTATAAATTCAGCTCTAACACATTTATTAGTCCAGGTTGTGCTCACGTGGTGCATTTTGCTCAACAAAGTTGTGTGAAGCAGTACGGAGGTACAGGTTGCTCTCTCCATCTGTTGCTCTTGATGGAGACTTAGGAGGCAACAGGGGCCTCTAACAAGTCTTTCTTAAAATAATACTCACACCCTCATATGTATACTGAAGTCTTTACTCTGTGTAGTTGTCTCTGTTCACACTGAGATTATACAGCAATGTTAGTGAAAGTGACAGGGAAGAAAATCCATAGTCATGTGTTCATGAAATGGCTTTAAGAAAAAAAGTCTCTCTGTGACCAGTATGAACGAAAACACCCACCAGTATTTAAAGTATATTTATAAGTTGTATTAAGACACACTTAAAAAAAAAAAGAAAAGCGAAATCATCCTTTAACCCAACCACGGGGAGGAGACAGCTCTTAGAAAACACGATCATGTAGTTAAAACGACTGAATCTGCAAGTGACCGCATTTCTAACAGAACATCTGGGTGAGTTTAACGTGACAAATTGGATTTGTGCTGAATAAACAAAAGTAGCAATGACACGTTTCTGGACTACGTTTTATGTTACGTATGACCACGAATGTCCAGATGTCGGTGTTCCTCCTGCAGCTGTATTAACGGTGATGTAAAGCCCCCCCCACAAACATCCAAACATCTCCTGTCACCCCCCCACCACCACCCGGCTGCAGCTCCGCGCGCCCTAAAATCCTTAATTTTCTCTCCCAAATAAGGAATAGGAATGTCCAGGATGACGTCGCGCGTCCGGGGAATGCGGGGTTTGTAACCGCACTCGTATAACTACGCCTCCTCCGGGCCGGGCTCCTGCGAGGCAACACACAGGAAGAGAGCCGTTTAGGAAAAAGGAAAAAAGAAAAAGAAAGAAACGGGACGCCCTCCTCTTCCTCTTCCCTCCTCCTCTCCTCCTCCTCCTCTTCTCGGCGGATAACGGTGTCCGAGAAGTTGCCCCGACGCAGACAATAGCGCCGAGGCTGCCTCCTCTCCTGCTGCTCCTTATTAATGCTGTGCGCCTCCCCTGCTGTGTCACACACTCACACACACACACATACCGGGAGAAACAGCCGTCTGAAGTCACATCATGGAGGATCTGGGTGAGTACTGAGTCCTGATCTTCCAGTCTTGGTAACTAACTGCATGTTGGGATATCTTCAATGAGTGCGGGGGATCTCTGGGGAAGGGGGGGCGGTGTGTCCAAACAGAGGAAATAATGGGAATCACGGTGGAGGAGAATTTCCTCTCATCGCTCGCAAGGGACTGCAACACATGAAGGGAGAGAAGAGCTGAAACCCTTAAATGTGACTCTCTTTTACAACTTCCTTTGCACACAGGCGCCCTTTCCAACCCCCCCCCCCCACTTTCCTCCTCACATGACATCTTATGATATCTCCAAGTCACTGTAATCCACTGTAAATCCTCTCCGCAGTCTGCTCCCATCCTCTGAGGTTTCTTCTGCGTCCACTGGCAGAATAGTGTGATTTCCAGGCACGCACTCGCACAGGTCACAACGCAGAGGGTTGGTGCGGCGTCGCTCCGCATCTGCCGAGCGTTTCGTGCGTGCCCTGCAAAATCAATAAATTCCCAGTAAATCTGATTTAACAGCACCCACCCACCAGCCCCACGTCCGTTACAGTTAACAAGTTGTTGATGGAGAGAAGCCGCGTAATGTTCAGCAGAGTGTGCTCCGTTTTCACCAGAAGAATGGCTGGTTTTGTCTTTTTTTTCTGCAGAATGAGATGTTGAAGGAAGATGTCTCTTTTTCTCAGAACAAATGTTGTGAGAAGCTGACTCTTTGTTTTTTCTGGGGGAGGAGGGGGGGTGGTAAGTGTGTCAGAAAGGCACTGAAATAGCCGCCGCTCCTATTTCAAAAAGCCACAGAGTTCAATGAAAACGCCTCAGCTGCCCATTTTGCTCTCTTGGGAACGTCCTTTTTTTTTCTCCCCCTCCTTGAAGTCAGAATTGGGGAATTTGTGCTCCTCAAGCAAAACTGGAAGGAATGGCGAGATGTAGCCGAGCACATCTGGGCACATCTGGATCGGATTGCACGCAGAGAGGCCGGGCCGCCGAGCAGGCAGTGGCCATGTTCAGGGGACGCCCGGCCTGCGCTGTTGTCCGGCAGCGTTGTAAGTTTACGCGCCGGATCTGGCGAGGCTTTTCGGTGAGAGAGACCACTTGTTAGGGAGGCTTTTGGCCAAGACAAACAAGTCGACGGGGAGCTCTAAATATGGTCATAATTCCCATTGAGAGAAGTTCAGCTCCTTATATGAGCAGTTCAGTCTTTAAGTGTGTGTGTGTGTTGTAGGAGACAGACTCGCACAGCAGGGAGGAGGAAGGCGAGTAGTATATGCACAAGATTCTCACCACATGGTCGTACCAGAAGTGTGAATCATCTGGGGCAGAAGTGGCCGCGGGGATGAAGCGAGGCCACGTAAACTTTACTGGAGGGAACAAGCCTAATGGATTCAAAGCACCCGTCAAACATCCAACGTGATATCAGCCAACAGAGGCTGCCGGTGTCTGGTTTAACAGCGCCATGAGAAAACACCACAGGGCCCATTTAGTAGCTGTTCTACAAGTAATAAATATAACCTAATTGATACTGTGGTGTTCAAAACTGCAGCGGTCAAGGTCAAGAATGAACTTTGTAGCTCAGCTCAAGTACTCTAAAGAAAAAAAAAAAGAAATTTGAACTTTACCAAAAGTGGTATGATCTAAAGTCCAGAGCAGCTACTGAATAGACTTTTCATGGGCTGCTCCACGTTGTCAGAGCAAAGCAACCTGGTTTATCTGGGCTGATGAGGTCTGGAGCACATGGTTGCAATTAAAGCTTTTTAACAAGGGACAGCACCTTATTAAAAAAAAAAAAGCTCCAACTACAACGCGGCGCTTCAGCCCTCATCGCTCCAGATCTCTGCTGTCCTGCCTCTTCATTTTCCATTTTGATCTTAAAAGGATTCTTTTGCACGTGACAGGGTGTGAAGTTATTGTATATTGATAACTGATAAACTGATGTTTGCTGTAAAAGTGATCATAAATGGTTGATCCACATGACTCCTGCCGCTCCAAGACATGGAAGTGTTGACCAGACTGACTGAAAGGAAAGACTTGTAAATAACATTCACACATTCTTAATCCCATCTAGGAAACTCATCTTTTTCTCAGTCTGACATGGCTCTTAATAAGACGGGAGTGGCTGAAAATCAAACAAATCATGGACACCTTACATCAGCCGATGATGTCCATTAATGCAACTAAACTTCGATTTAATGGCCGAGGTGCCACTTTGTCAGTGAGCTCTGTTTTCATACAATCCAGACGGGAATCTCTGGAATCTCCACCATCCATCATGTGATGTGAACGTGGCATTAAGTCAGAGAGAAAAATAGCCCCTGATGATGTCATAATGATGTCATGTGGGATATTGGAAAGTACAATTACACGAAGGATTCACTGCATCTCAAATGAAAGGGATTACATTTGGGGGAGGATGGGCTGATGTTTGGATCCAGCGTATATGAAGCCTTTGACCGTTCTTTTATTTCTGACATGTCCCACAACTTTACTATACAACTACACTAAATCAGTGGATCAACTCTTTAACGTTGTGCAACGATATCCAGTTTAACATCAATTCAAAGAAACACAGTGGAAATGTTGAGTGTGACGGGGCTTCTCCTCTTCAGTTTATAGTTTGTAATCATTTATGTTCAACCCACTTGGTTTTTTTTTTTGTTTTTTTTTACATACTCCAGCTTTGCACGTACACAGACTTGTCAGCACTAAATGATGTCATACAGCGGCGAAGACTTACCCTTGAGCAAATTTAGCTCCTGGACAGCTTCCATCCCAGCATGCAGCGAGTGTGTGTGTTGGGGGGGGGGGGTTGGATTTAGATATCAGTTGCATTCCAGTCTTCCCCCTCTGCTTCCTTTCCATGCTGGCATGTCTCAGATACGGCCTCAGAAATGTTTGTGTGCTCTTAATAACTTCACTGTGTTGACGGATTATCTGACTGTCCCATCCTCCGACTGATTAGCATTTAAGGACACTCATTGTGTCGCGTCTGACATGTGGGCTGATTTGCTGTTGCTGTACCGGTCACACAGGCTCTCTGTCTGTCCTTAGGAGTGCCTGAGCCACCTAACTACCCGCTCAGTCCTCGTATTGTTGTGTTTGGTACGTAACTGTCTGTGCATGCTTTATGTGTCTGTCCGTACTGTCTTTTACTTCTCCGTCCTTGACTTAACTAGTTGTGTTCTGTCCATCGTCCAGTGTGTTTTCGTCTCCCTCTGCACTGCATGTTTATTAAATCCATCTCTTTAACTCATTTCTGTTTGCACTGATGCTTCATAAACAAGCTGATAACACCATGAGGGATGTTCACAAAGATATGAACATACATTATGAGGTAGTTAACTGACCAGCCTGGAGCTAAATCCAATCATTAATCTAAGCCTCCATCACATCCATGCTGGCATATGCTTTATCATTTTCTTCTCTCTCATTTGGTTTCTTTTGCCTCCCTCCTCTCTAGATGCCCTCCTTGCTGATCTGGAGAACACCGGCTCTCCGCTGGCTCGGTGTCCCGTCCTTCTCACCTCTGACCCTCCAAAAAATGCAGAGTCCAACACCGAGGAGACTGCACAGGCCCGACCACCTCCCCCCGCCTACACGCCACAGCAGGTACACGAGAGGCTGCCAGGCCTGGATTCAGACCCACTTTGTCAATTGGGACCAGTATGATCTAATCTGAGTGCTCTGGACATTGCTTGCAAATAGTTTCTGTGACTTCATAGATTGATTGTCCATCTGTTTTATACTTCAGACTGTTTCTGCTGCGATGAAATCCCAGAACTCCAACCCAGACAAGTTATACAGGTAACTCCCTCCCTGATGTTTTACCCAGTTTATATGATGCGATCCCTCCATCAGTTCAAATAAGTTCTACAATAATGATCTTTGATTAAACAGGCTAAAGGAAAGTATTGAAATATCATCTGCATGGAATATATTTTGCCTGCTTCCAGGGCTCAGATTTTTATGAATGTATATACATATTGGAGTATTTTATAGTTAAAAGAGCAGAATGTATTTGTGTTTTCAGTAGCATTGAATGAGCAGGGAGTGGCCACGCTGAACCGCCATGTTTCTACAGTAGCACAGAACAAACAAACTAAACACTAAAGGCTCCAGAGAGGGCTTTTCCCATTTTCACATAGGGAGGGGTGAGGGTGGGCGTATTCAGTTTGTTGAAACTTCACTGTTAGATACAGTAATCCTACACACTGGTCCTTTAAGATGAGTGAAGCGAAATGAGAGTTCATTTCTGTGAATTTTCTCCAATCTTGTATTTGTCATTTTGTCCATTTTCGACAGTGGATGTGTTTGGATCTTAAACTACATTAAGGCGTGGAGGAGGAATTCACACCCTTCACTGAACTAAAAGTAATAATACCAAAAAACTCAATCCCAAGACAAAGTTGTCTAGTTAAAAATGTCACATAAACCGGTTCAGATGAATGTAGTCGAGTAAAGAATGAAATATTTCCTTCTTTACTGTGGTGAAGCAGAAGTATAAAGTGGCGTAAAAAATACTTCTGTAAAGTAGAAATACGTCACCACTGACCACTGTGATGGAGAAATGAGAGTATTCTGCTGTAATCTGACTCATTTCTGAATGGACTCTAATGATTCATGAGCCACATTGGTGATGGGACGTTTCCTGGCGTTTCCTAATTGCCGTCTTGTCATCCTCACAGCACAGTGTGTAAACCGCGCTCCCCCCGCGCGACAGATCCTCCTCCGGCCTTCTCCTCCTCCTCGCTGTTGGGTGGAGGTCTGAGCGAACTGGACCATCTGCTACAGGAGCTGAACGCCACCCAGTTCAACATCACAGGTTGGCGTGTGTGTGTGTGTGTGTGTGTTTCTCATATCCCAGTGCTTTAACTCTGATGTGGCCCTCTCCTCACATGTGAGCGTGTTTGTGCCGGCAGATGAGATCCTGGCTCAGTTCCCTTCTAAGAAAGATGAGAGGGACAAGATCAAGGATAAGGCCACGACCTCGTCCTCCAGGTACCAAATCAAACCAGTTTTGTTTTATCTAGACAATCAGCACAGTTCACTGCCAGTCTAGCTTATGTTTTGCACTGGAAACGACTTCCTGCAGAGTTCCCACAAGAAAGACAACTGTACAATTAACCATGAGTTTAATTAACTGATTAGAAACTTCAAATATTCACATTTGTTCACTTGCTGGCCAGTTTTAGTGTTCAACTGATCTGCAGTAAGATACAAGTGATGAAAGGTCTGTTTTGTGCAGGGTCTACATTTTCAAACACGGATGAGATATATTGAGCACTTGAAGTTTGTGCAGTTGTCTCCTCTCCAGAGATTAAACTTTATGTATTGGCATGTGACACATTGACATGTATTGACATATTGAATTATCTTTTGTATCCCAGCTCTGCAAAGCCCTCAGCAACATCAGCCACACTGGAACTGGACAAACTGATGGCCTCTCTGTCAGACTTCAGGGTCCAGAGCACAGTAAGAGTCCACACAACAGTATGAAAAAGGCACAGGGAGGCTAAAACTGAGCTGTGAGAACTGTGAGCAGTGACTGCAATGTGACTGCAGGAGAAGCTTTTTCTATTTTTCTACCATTCATCCCCAGCTGCTCAAGGCCTTATTTAACCCGGCTCACGCTGACTCATGGTGGGTTCATGAAGACGTTCAATTGACTTTGTGATGACTTCACTGTTACTGTGCGGCCCCGGCCACAGCTCATGCTTCCTGGTACAAATTCAGTCACCAGATAGGGCCTGAGGCTGGAAATTAGTCTTGGTGGAGATATTTTCCAGCATCAAAAATAGCTTCAGATAGTTGGGAGTCAGACTTTAACATCTACTTCTGGTGTGTAATCGGGCAATTCTTCTTTTCAGTGGCTAGCATGTGTGCAAAGAAAGTCGTTTTTGGGATTGTTTGGTTCCCGTGCGCAGTCCAGCTGTGGGTGATAAACAAGAGTGAAAAAAAGTGTTTCTCCACTGGAGACTCTGCCATCACCAAATTGTGATGTTTGGATAAAATGTTTTTATCCCCAGTGCCACCATTAGTTTGACGTCTGTCTGTGTTTGATTTACGACAACAACACCAGCAGATTTATACCTGAACTAAACATCAGTAGTTGTGCTCATTAGGATCCTGCTGATGTTAGCATTTAGATCCACTGTGTTTAAACATTACTGACATTATAACAACTGCTCTTAGTGATTCTCCAGAAATACTTGCATTGCCTCACCGTGAGCCACCCTGCTAGTTCCTAAATGTTGCAGCGTGTGTACGAGCTGAGCCATTTCCTCCACAAAATCCAACATGCATTGTTGTTGCATTATGGCCCGATCAATTGAGGCCATTAGCGGTGGGGTAATCGGTATTTCCTCCATGTGTGTAATAAAGTTTTTTGCCCTTCACATTGTTGAAAGATGAGGTAAATGTTAACGGTGGAGTTGGTAATGTTGAAGAAACCAGCAAGAGAAAGCTAGATCTAGGAATCAGTCCTACTCAGCCGGAAAAGGCTGATTTTTTTCTTTCTCTTTTTTTATCTGAGCATTTGATTTTCAGTCGGGATGTAAAGAGATTTTCGACAGATATGACAAAAAGTGCCTCTAAAATACAGTGACCACTGGAGCCTTAAGTTTAAATTACTTTGCTGTTCTGATGGACTGTTTGACTTTTCATGCCTCGATAAACAATTTGCCAAATTTACCATTTGTTATTTTCTGCATTTGGCATTATCCACCAGAATCCAGAATTTAGACAGAGACAACATCATACAACAAATGATATCATAGAGCACAAAAAGCAATGTTCAAGTGTTTTATCTTATATTTACATTTTTTTATTTGCATCCAATGAACTTGGACACAGTATAAATGAGAAATTATGAGCTTTGCAATACCAACTTTCTCTTTTTTTGCTCCTTCTTTCTTTTTTTCCCAAACACCACAACGTATCTTGGCAATTCATTTCAGGCCGACTGCAGACGGGTGATAAACTCTTGAAGAATTAAAACCCCCAAAGCCAGATGTGTCATCTGTTGTTTTTATGTCTCCTCTCGCCTCCCAGCCAGCTGCACCTGTCAGTCCGGTGGTGACGGCACCGCAGCAGCCGCCCGCACCGCCACAGTCCTCATCCGGGGGCTCATTGGACAGCATGCTGGGGCTGCTTCAGTCGGATCTGAGTCGGCAAGGAGTTCAGACATCCTCCAAGGGAAACTGTTCAGCATGTCAGAAGCCAGTGGTGGGACAGGTGAGCTATCAGAATAAGTCTGTATGCACAAAAGTATATTGATATATTAATGTTTGTCAGGCACATGTTTCATAAATAATTTTAACTGTAAAAGGTCGATTAGCACTTTGCATCCCCTTAGGCTAGAGAGGAACATCATCATCCATAAAGAAGACACTGTTCAATAGTGAACTTTTGACTCTTTTCTCATTCAGGTGGTAACGGCTCTCGGAAAAGTGTGGCACCCGGAGCACTTTGTGTGCACCGAGTGCGAGACGGAGTTAGGCAGTCGCAACTTCTTTGAGAAGGATGGACGACCGTACTGCGAGTCGGACTACTTCACCCTCTTCTCCCCCCACTGTGCACAGTGCAACAAGCCCATTCTAAATGTGAGAGACCTGCACGGAGTCCTAGAACTTGGAGAGCTCATTTTCACATGTGAACTGTGTGAATCAGAACCCCAGCGCACCTGCAGACTTTAAACTGTGTATTTCTCTTGTTGTTTAGAAAATGGTCACGGCTCTGGATAAGAACTGGCACCCAGAGTGTTTCTGCTGTGTGAAGTGCAGCCGGGCGTTTGGAGAGGAAGGTAATGGGCGGCACAGACTGCATCCTGTCTGGGTTCAACACAGAACTGTTAATAGTGAACTTCAGCAGGGTTATATGTGACCTCCTGAACACATACATACCCAACTGATCATTAATTTAATCATTTTTGACATTTTTTTATTATATTATTTCTGCATTTTATACTTAAAATCTGTCTCACAGTTCGTAGTAGCTAGAAATCTGTTGCCATGGATTTCCACATACTATACAATCCATGGCTGGTTTTAAACAGCTGCTAGATATTTTATTGTGGGGTTTACAAAGGATTAGTTAATGTCTCATTGTTTGGCATAAAAACAGGCACATTTAAAGCAGAACAAGCTTTGAGATAAAAAAAAAAAACCTGTCATCCTAAAACAATTCTGATCAGTAAAACCCTCAACGATTATTAACAGATTGAAGTTTTATGTTCCTCAGAGTGGAGTCATGTGGAAAATGTTCAGATAGGTTTTTTTCCCCCCACATCATTCAGTTAATTTAACATCTATCAAAGAAAGTCTTGTACTGTGTGAAACTGTGGCCGTGTGTTCTGCAGGTTTCCATGACCGTGAGGGCCAGCAGTACTGCCAGCAGTGCTTCTTGACTCTGTTTGCTTCCCGCTGTCAAGGCTGCAGCCAGCCCATTCTGGAAAACTACATCTCAGCTCTCAACTCGCTCTGGCACCCGCAGTGCTTCGTATGCAGGGTGAGTGATTCTCTCTGGCTCCGAGTTACCCTGTGGAGTTTCCTTGTAAACAAACGTTCTGTTTTCATTCACTGTGTATCCTTGAAGTCTCACAAACACTTTGGATGTACTTCCTTCCTCCTGAAGCATTTACAGAGCTGATTTTTTGGTAACATTTTGAAAGCTGTCGTGTTTACATCTATGCTTACTTGCTGGCAGGACAGTGCATAGCATCACCTGTGTGCACATCCTGCATGACTTTAAATCAATCCTGAGGTTACGAGCCTTTATAGGGTTAGGCATTAGGGTTTTGTAGGGTCATAACAGAGGACAGTAAAGTCACGCCTACACACACATTGCACATTTTGGATTTATTCTCCAATATTTTCATTTAAATAGATACAGTTTGCACAGTGAAGATGGGCCGCTGATGAAAGCCTGTGCATTTGCATTATTATGAGACAGGTTTTAGCAGCAACTTTTCCAGATACATCATAAATGGCGTGCAGACAGAGTTTTAACAATGCTTTAACCTGCATAGCATACTTTTTTTTCTAGCCTCTGCTAGTGTTGCGAATAAAGGGTTGCTCAAAACAAAGAAATGATCTATGACATTGAAGTCCAAAAACACACCTGCAATCACTGATTATCACTGTAGGTGCCATGAAGACAACAAAAAGAAAATCAATGTAATTATAGCATTGTATTAAAAAATTGGTTAAAGATGTCTTTTGAATTCTCAGAATTAGTAGAGTTTGGAAGGTGGCCTGTCATATTTCTTTTTGGGTGGCAGGGTTCTGATTTTTAACTTCAGCATATCCAAAGTCCTTACAATGGCAATGAAGGTAACTCATGAGACCAATATATATCTGATTTTCATATGATCCCTCGAGCAAGGCACTTAACTCTGCCAAACTGAGGCTGCTGAGTGACCAGCAGATCAAACTGTGGTTGTAAAGTGAGCAGGGCGTTCCTGCTCTCTGTAAAACTACCACGGAGGAAAAGAGTTTTGAAAAGAAAAAATCAAAAACCCAAAAATAAGTTGGAGTTATGTCATGAGAAAGCTGCCATTTCACAAGTCAGCTTTCTAATTACAGTTACATGAGTCAGGGCTCGGCGCTGTGACTGAACCTCCCCGCCTCTCTTCCTCAGGAGTGCTACACCCCCTTCGTCAACGGCAGCTTCTTCGAACACGAGGGTAAGCCGCTGTGTGAGGCCCACTACCACCAGTCCCGCGGCAGCATGTGTCAGGCCTGCCAGCAGCCCATCCTGGGCCGCTGTGTCACCGCCATGGGTGCCAAATTCCACCCGCATCACCTTGTGTGTCACTTCTGCCTGAAGCCCCTGAGCAAAGGCTGCTTCAAGGAGCAGGAGAACAAGCCCTACTGCCACCCCTGCTTCATCAAACTCTTCGGCTGAGGACACAGCAGGACTTTGACCCCTCCTCCTCATCATCTGGGTCACCAAGTGAAGACGAATAGCTCTGAATTCTCGATTTATGTTGTCTTTTTTACCGTGCTAATGAGGGTGGAGCTGGTCTCTTTCTTGGTTTTTAAGAAATATTAGAGTTGGTAGAGGGAAGGGAATAAAAAGAGGACCATCCAACCCTGTTTCTTTTTGTTTCACGAAAAAAAAGTGGACTGCATTTAGACTGGCAGTTTGAAATACAACTGTAGCATTGGTTAGACAGATAGGAAATTATGCCAAATGATTTTGTTATGTATGTAAATCTTTTACATACTGTATTGATTCAAATTGAATATTGAAAATTGAATTCTTTTGCCAAAGGTAGAAAAGAAACAGTATATTGAGAGCAAGTTTATTGTTTCAGTGAAAGACTTGTAGTGTTGTGCAAGGAAATCCCCTTTAATATATTTGCTTTATATTGCATTAAAAAAAAGTGTAAGTGCCACTGCTATTGCATTTATATTGTACGCTGACTGCTATATATGTTTTTGTGTAACAAACTGATCATATGTTTCATGTCAGATATTTTGCATTATTCTTTCACCACTGCTCTATGCAATTTACCAATTACAATCCCAAAGAATAAAGTAAAGGAGAACACACTTTTATTGCTGTTTTGTGGGTGAATGAATAAAAGGCGTAAAAAAAGGGGGGAATATAGACTCTTCTCGGGGAAGTGTGTTTGTTGTGTGAAGCAGAAAAACAACTACACTTTGGGGTAATATCAAAGCCATACATCAAAAAAGTCAAAAAGCATTGACTGATGGGGAGTTCAAGCTGGAAATTTTACTGTCTTCGGTATTTTCAAATGCAAAGAATTTGTCATTGAACAGGCAGATTAAAGCACATAAACAAAGACTAAGAACACAGACATCAGAGTACATGTATGGCAGGTGAAGAAAGAATAAGAGATCAAAAAAGAGGAAAACACATGATTTTAGTTTCCATTTATGATATGGAATTAATAACATAATCAAAAGTGTCATATTGCTCTTTTTTCGTACACCAAAAAGAGGAAAGTGCTTGTCTTAATGTATATTAACAGATACATATTAACAGATACAGTCAGTTACCTTAATATCACCACAAGATACACAGAAATAGATTTTATTCATGTGTATTACAATTTTTACATTTCAAACTGATTATTAAACAGAATGAATTATTCAACCCCCCTCACTGGAAAACAGGCCGTGTTTCTGAGATGATGACACATAATGTGCTAGAGACGTGATTCTCACTGCAACACTCCATACAAATATATGATTATTGTAAAGTCCATTGCTGGGGATTAAACTACCCAACATAATATGAAAAAAAGCAGCAATAAAAGCAGCAATAAAATGAATACAGAAACATATGCAGAGGATACTTAAGTCATTTTGCTTCTGTTCAGTTTTGAGAGCAGGACTTTTACTTGCAGTGGAGTATTTTTGTGCTTTAATATCATGTTACTATCCAGAAACCGTTCATCATTCCCTCATGCATATTTAACAACATATTTATTACAGTATGTCGTACAGTTGTGCCTCTAAATAAACTTCCACAATTAGAATTGGTTGTTGATCTGTGATTATTGACTATAATTAATAGTCCACCATTTGGCCAGAAGGTGTCGCTGTTCGGCAACAGTTTCACCGAGAAGACCTGAAGTTGAACTATTTTAAAATCAATGGCGGCATCTTGTGCACGTTTTAAAATGCCATAGGCGGCAAAAATAAATTATTTAAATAATTAAAAATACAATAAAAATTCTCAGACTGTTGACGACAGGCGTGATCACGTGTCCACGCCGCGTGCGTCCCACAGGTGAGTCCAATTAAAAAGTCAACTAGCCTCCCTCGCGCGTTTGACAAGTGAAAGCAGGTAACCTTGCGAAGAAAGTCACCGTCACCTGTCGGCTTCACGTGCCAAAAAAAAATAAAATAAAATACACAATGAGCGACTCGGCACAGCAACAAGTAAGTTCGTCTCACCCGGCTGCTCTGTTATGTTAAATAAATAAAAAAAATATGTTAAATTATTTTTGTCAGGTTGAGCACGTGGGCGTCCACAGCGAGCGAGCAGGTGTTCATTAGTCAGCATACAACAACTCTGCTGCTGTGAAATGATACACCAGTAACATCTTTCTGTTGTTGTTTTTAGACAGAAGAGGCCTCTCAGCGCCTCTTGGTTTCTTTGTAGTTGGGACTGTTCTTTTTTTCCCCTCTCGCCCTTCCAGGAGGCTGAGAAGGTGTCTGAGCCTCAGTGGCCTGAGAATGGAGATGAGTGGAGTGATGGAGAGGATGGAGCCAACATGGACTGCGGGCTCCTGCAGGCCATGGCTGAGGAGGACGAGGAGATCAATGTGTACAATGAGGAGACATTTGGAATGGGTGTGTAGATGTTTTCATCTTCAACAGTAAAATAGGTATTGTCATGCTTTTGTCCTCAGGAGATGCAAACTACTTATTGGTCTGGTTTACTTGTATCAGTCTTACAGAGGAATTGTATGATGCTGTTGACTGTTTCATAATCAGTCAGAAGCTACATAAGAAACTTTTAACAGGTTTATATGGATCCTCTCAAGTATATGTAAGAAGAGTTTATGTAGTAAAGCATACACACAAATTACAGTGTAATGTGGCAGTTTTTACAGTTTTTTTTTGTTTTTTTAACAAACTAAACTTTTTGCAACTCTGCGTGAACACTTTTTAGCCAATTAGCTGCTCACTTACTCTTTAATATCCCTTTACTATCTCAGCTGTGAGATGAGTGTGATGTGGTAATTGACATTTTACAGGCCTAACTATTCAAAGTCCTTATTTATGCCAAACATTATAAAATGGAGAGTTTTTGTTGTGTGTGTGTGTGTGCGTATGTATGTATCTCTGTATTGTAGATCTTGATGCACATGGGTCCACAGAGGACCCCAACAGCGGTCTTCTTCAGTTTGGAGAGCCGCCGCCTCCACCACCACCTCCTCCACCAACACCACCTCCACAAGACCCCAAGCCACCGTCCCGCCACAGCTCCCCCTCCCCTCCCAGACAGAGGCCACAGTATCTGCCCCGGGTTCCCCCAGGGCGGCGCGGTAGAGGTAGGGGGCAGAGGGGGGGGCTGGGCAGGGGCCAGATGTTTGAAGACCCTGCTGTGATGAGGATAGTGGAAGGAAGACCAAGCCTGAAGGTAGCGCAGATTAATTTATTGTCTCATTGCAACGTGTCTTTATTTTGACCTGCTTTTGCTTTTTAAGAGTCTTGACAGTGCCATCGTGGACTGTGGGAACGCCATGTACAGGAAAACCTTTGAAGATGATGTAAGTACCAACTTGTGAATTTTTATGTTGTCTTCTATTTATGCTACTAATGTTTTTTTAATTTTTATTTTCCCTTCAGTATATGGCACCTTCTTATAGAAAGACGAGAAGAATCTCAGGATCAATACTTCAGGTTAAGATCACCAAAAGAACATGTGTTGTAATATGTATGAAAGTGGGTTACTTAAATGAATTTATTCTGTTTCTTAGGACAGTGCTATAGTGTGTGTGATTGATGGTCACAGAGGCAGAGGTCAGCACCTGACCTCCAACTTCCTGGATTTGCCATATCCTGTCTCTTCCTTCAGGGGCAGGAGAGGGGAACACAGAGGATCCTACTCCCGAAGACAGTTCAGCCCAAGAGGCCCATCTCAGGTGGAGAATTTGTTTTACCAGATTTTTTTTTTTTTTTTTGGATGCGAAGATGGTTACCATAGATGCCTGCATGATTTTGATATGGAGACAGTTGTGGCTTGGTTTACCATAAATTCTGTAAATGGGGGGTGCTAACAGTGCCTCTACAGCTCACTAAATAACTCGTGTAATGCCAAACCAGAGTAGAATCCAAAAACAGACCTTGCACATGGTTTTGTGGGATTAAACTACAAATTGTTAATCATACAGTCAATCTTTCCTCCATCTACATATCTATCATACAGATCTGAGAGTGGTATCCATGTTCTCTTTGAAATCTGACATTTTGGGACTAATGTAAATGTATTTTCTAGCAAATTATTTGTTTGGAAAAAAAACAAAACATTGACAGGTGAGGCCTGTCAGACGCCTCACTGAATGTCGCTTTTCTCTTGCAGATGCATGCATCCATGGTACCAGGATCACCCATCCTCTCACGTCAACCATTAACCCCTCGGCAACATTACAACCAGGTTTATTCTGTAATAAGTTAAACCTCTTCCAACAGCAAATGTAATTGGCAAAGAAGAATGGGTTAAAGCTACTTGTCTGTGTTGACGTTATATTGTGCTGAATCAGACAGGAGGCTTCATGTTTCCCACGCACCGTCCTTGCCCCTCCACTCCCCAGTCTCTGACTCCAAAGATGATGCAGCTTCGCTTTGGTGCCAACTCACCAAGGCCATCACCCTTTTACAGCCCCTCATCTAATTCAGTGCAGCATTTCAGGTGTGTGACGCTCTCCTGTATCTTGCAGGAGTGTTTGATTTATGTCCTGAAATATTTGTCAGCAGAGTCTGAGCAGAATTTATTTATGGCCTGGCAGTCTTGGTCATACCTCACGAGTATATAAAACTCTCCATCGACATGACAGCAATGCAAGATCAAGTTGAGGGGGGGTACTGACCGGTGCACAGCTGGACTTGGACATAATAGAAGGAAATGTACACATTCTTTATGTACAGGACAATCCTGAATAGTGATTTCAGTGGAGGTATAAACATAACTTCCTTCAGCATGAAAACACGAGTGCAGATTGATGTAGGCTGTACACTCAATTTATTGATCCTGCACCTACCACAGCTCTTGAGATAAAATGAAAAAAAAAAAAAGGTTTGAGTTCTAAAAGTTCAAGTTGGCTATGAAGATCGATAGAAACATCTAAAATGGAAACTGAACAAATCGGATGGAAAAAACATACATGTCTAAAACAAGACAAACTCCTTAAAGCTGTAGCTACGTTCTTGGTTTTTAACATTCTGTGAACGAAAAACCTGGAAATCATGATTTGAGATGGTATGCATTGAAATAAACAGTTCATTTTGATTACAGAAAAAAGTGCATCTTTTCCTCTTTGATTATGTGCATTTAACCTGAAAAAGTGATTAATCTGGCCCACAGGTACCCTGGTCCTGTCACCCAGCTGCACCCCCAACATAAGCGACTACTCAGTCAAAAACAACGTATATTTCAAAGGTTGGTGCTTCTTCAGACTGATTTCTATCACATAAGCTATGAAAAGGCTGTAGGCTTATTTATGGAAAAATGTTGACCTGCTTTTAGAAAACCAGAGAGCTGGGATCCTTACTGTAATCTCATGACGGCCAAAGAGAAGGAATGGATTACCCGGCTGCAGATGATTCAGCTGCAAAGTGAGAATCCATATCTTGAGGACTACTATTACCAGGTACAATATTCTAGTGTTTTCAACAGTACATTTTAAAGTATTTTCTGTATCAGAAAGCCTATTCTTGATTACATAATTAAAAAAATTCAGCATATAGTGTATTTGAACTTTGTCATAGGAGTACTATCGGCGAATTGAAGCTAAGATGGCGGAGGAGGAGCTGGGCATCAGGAGCAAGAGGGAGCCACCCAAACTCACCACACCTTACATCACAAAAACTGACACCTACACACCAGGTTTTTCTTTTGTCTCCCTTTTTATACCGAGATTGGTTCTGCTGAGTCACCTTCAGTTGTTACAGATCTCAAACACACAGTGATGTGGTGAAGTTATCAGTTCAGTTGTTAAGTGATGGGAATAACGGTGCTATAACTAACGGTGTTACTTTTTCAGTGACAAATAATCTATTTGATTACTCTTCCCATCATTATAATGCCGTTACCGTTGCTGCCAAAAAATGCGACACGCTACTTTGATTGAAGGCAGCTGTTTTTCCAGAGACGAAAGCCGAGCGGTTATGATTTTCTGGTTCCTCCTTCCTTGGTGAAGGCGGGGGCACGAGACAATCGTATAAATGATGACGATTGGCTGAGGTTGAGTAAAATTCCACAGTCAGCCAATCAGAGGTGGAGTTGGGCGGGTGTTGCTTACACAAATTGTCAGACACACAAAGACACACATTAACGTGAGAAACAGGAATGGCGAGCCTGAATAGACGAAATGTCGATCCACTCTATAAACATAGTAATTATAATATCTACAGTAATCCATAACATTTTATTGGATGCTCATCTCACTTTCCCACAGCAACTTTAAAATAGTTTAGATTTGTCTATTGTGGCTTTTGGTTATGTATTAAGTGTCCATTTCACTATAATAATCAGATTTATCAAATAATTAAACATGCACATGCCTTTATATACTTTAATCTATTTATTTTTATACATTTTGATATTTTCCTTAAGGGAACCTTTGTTCTACTTTTATTATTTTACATCATTGTACCCCATCTGAAAGCTTAAAGTGTAATACAAGATGTTATATACTGAAGCTTTTAGTAAAAAAAACAAAAGTAACAAAATGAGTTTAAAAATATGTTTCTCTACCAGTGGTACACATTGAAGGATCTTTGGGTCAAGTTGCCGTGTCCACATGTTACTCTCCCCGTCGGGCCATCAGTGCGGTGCATGCTGTCCAAGCTCAAGGTCCACTCGAGGTGACTGCTTTTCAGACAACTTCTGGTATTTTAGAAGTGTATTAATCTGTCCTCCTCAATGCTAAGACTTATTTCTACATAACAGGAACAAAAAGACATCAGACAACAGCGGTTAGAGGTCCTTAACAAAATAGAAAAGGTACCATCTGGTTACATGTTTTGATACAGAAAGATTCCTTGTTTTTATCTTCAACAGTTGATCACACCTTCTGTGTTCGCAGTTGTTCATGGTTCTGTTGGAGGTGGAGGAGGCAGAGAGGATGAAAACCACAGTATTGTCTGAAGCTGAAGAAAGAAGGCTGATGGAGAAGAGACAGAGAAAAGTGGAACACATCTACTCCCAGTTGCAACATCACAATCCCCTGTGAGCTACACACAAGTGATGCATATTGTGTACAAATTACTTGTAGAAAAGTGAGGTTATCTTTCTTAATAAGCGTTACTGCTTAGTTAAAATTTTGATGGATACTGAATGTGAGCAATAAACTTTGTTAAATGTTTTGATGTAGTGATTCAGGAGGGGAGTTTCTTCCCTTCTTGCTGGTTTCAAAAGGCAAAAGACTACTTGCCCGTCTGCTCCCGTTCCTGAAACATGACACTGCAGTGAAAATCTTGCATATCGTGACCTCTAATCTTCCAACACTGATGAGCAGAGATGTAGAAGAGGTACAGCATTTTGTTTTTTTTTTTTTGTTTCAAATGTCAGTTTTGTTTTTGTTGGGTTTTTTTTGTTTGCTGTATCTAAGAAAAATGTTTTTGTGTGTAACGATAAAAGGAAATGAATTGATCATTAGACTGAAACTAATAATTGTTCTCAAATCCTCCTTTAGGCTCTCCCAGTGCTCTACCCACCTCTTCGAAATGTGATTGGTGGGTTGACATTCAGTCAGCTAATTGGGGTCCTCAAAGATCTGACATCATCAGAGTCTCTGGCGACATACGAGTCGCTCACACTGGCCTGTCAGAACAAGGTCTGTGCTATCTGCTGCTGTTTGGCTTTTATTTTTGCATTAAACTTTTATGATGTTTTCTCACTGACTTCTCCTTTCAGTTTGGATTATCCTTACTGTATGCCCTCCTGTCCCAAGGAGAGAAGCTGCTGTCCTCAGGTGTTCCTCTAGAGCCCAGCATCGGTGACTTTGAGACCTGGTGGGATTTTTTTTTTTTTTTAATATTTATATTCCATGATGACGGATCATTTTAAGATCTTTGAGAGATTTTGACATGATTGCTTATTTGGGTTGTTTAGGACTGACACAATATTCCAGGTGGCAGGACAACTGTCACAGTGTTCGTTGGTGGAGCCGCTCCTCCTGCCCTCGAACCTGCTCACTCTCTTCTGCCGTTACCTGGACAAGCGCACTGTGCATCAGCTGAAAAGCAACATGGAGTAAGTCTGCTTAGCTACAAAGGCAGATATTTTCACACTGTATGTACAAGTAGATATGTAAGAAGTACAATTGTCATTCCCAAATATCTTTACTTAGGTCTGCAACTGGATTTGTGGCTCTTCCATCTTAAGGTGGATGGAAGCTAATGAGACTTTCAGCCAACGACCAGGTTATGGTGAGCACTGCAGGGAGAAGAGCCAAAGCACAGCCCTGACACAAACTCCTCAGTGTTCATAGAAATGGGAGCTAAGCAATGTACTTTTTTCCCCTTCCTCCCTCCCTCATCCCTTCACATTTCTGCACTCAAACTGTTTCCTTTTTTTTATTTCCTATATCTGATCTTTTTACTTTCTTCCCTTTGGTCTCCAGTAGACAACATCAGAGAAGGTTATTCTGAAATCACAAACTTGATTGGTTCTTTTTTGTTTTTGTTTTTCTTTATTTTAACCTTCCAAAACAAGCTGCTATCGTGTCATGTGATTGCCTTACACCGAGTTGGTAACATTAACTCGCAGATGGAGCTGATTTACTTCTAAACACTCCACATTAACACTTTTCCAAATGTAAGTTCATGCATTATTTGGGACGAGATACGAAGTTTCACTTTCTGAGATTAATGTGTTGGATCAGATATTGGTGGCCATTTTGAGGATTGTATAGTAATTTATGATTGTACAGCCGAACCTATATGTTCATTATTATAATAACCATTAAGGAAGTTGTTATGGCATGGCCCAGCATAAGCCTTGCAATTTTGGGTTTTTGTAAAAAGACATGCATTGTGTATACATGTGTAATAATAGTAAATATGATGTATTTGATGTAATTTTCCATCTTAGATTTTTCAGTTGTAAAGATTCTTATTTATTGTATTCATTTGGAAACAGGAAATAATTTAAATTGCACCCTTGTAGAGCACTTGCAACACAAATAAAAAAAAAAATCTTTAAAAATCTCATCTTCAGAAAATTCTACATGGTATGAGCCTTGGAGGGCATGATGTGCTTTTTCTTTGGAAAAGTCTTGCTGTCTGTCAGGGCCCAACTATAAGAAGTTAAGCTAATGTCAACAAAACGGAGGGATTAATTCAAAGTTGTACATGCGGGATCCATGCAAACCATGGCTGACTCATTACACTGAATCTTAATAACAAATGTGTGATTCAGATTTTTTGGTTGAAGGGAGTTGAGTTTTAGCAAACTAATGAGCCTGGTCTGAAACGCCAGTGTGTGACATTCCTAAAGGGAGAAACTGGCAGCAGGACATGATGTGACTGTAGACTGTAAAGAAGAGGCCATAAGAGACATTTTTGCACAGAGAGGAACTGAGAGAGTGATTCCCAAAAAACAGTTTTGCCAAGGATAAAATTAAAATGTGGAGGCTGTGGGGGAAAAAGAGAATTAATTATAACTTATTTTAATGTGATTTTAAACAGTTTTTGTGTCAGTGACCAAACAATATGCGGGCTTGGATTAAAATCATAGTGTAAGGAGACGTTCAGAATTTTCTTACTGCTTTGGATTATGGGAGCTGGGGGACTTAACTGTGTGTTCAAATGTTTAAAATAAATTACTGCTATTAAGACAAATGAGTGAAGCCATAAACACAGACTGTCCTGGATGTGTCGTCACTGAGTGTAGCTGTTAGAGGAGTATAATGATGTGTTTTTGTGTAACATCTAAACATTGCTTTGCAGCCATTGACAATTTAAATGTAGATTTATTTGTAGATTTAACGTATAAATATTTACTTGTCTTTACTTATCACAGCCGTAATATAGTGTAACAGTGCAATATGAACTTAAAGATTAACTGCAATAGTTTGAAGTCCTTTTGAATTGACTACAACATTGTGTTTGAAGTCCCTAAATTATGGTCCACTCCTGACTCTGTGTGTGTGTTTGTTAAACCCTCTTTTATGTCTACTACTGCATTCTTGAAGAACCTGTCTCAGGACCCCTGCCACCAAAGTTAAAAAAAAAAAAAAAGACTTCATGTCCCTGTTCCTGTTGCAGTGTATTGAAAACAAATGTTTTTTTCCCCCTCAGTGCCATTAGACAAGCCCTGCACTGTCTCTTTGAGGTGTCCTAATTTAAATCTGATATATTTTTATGAGTATATGAATGTGTATGGAAAATATACCAACTTATTTTCTTTTTTTTCAACTCCTGCTCAGACCTCTTGCTGTGCTCACAGCTGTCAGTCAGGTTTTGTTTGCAGCAGGTTTAAAGCAACGTTGTCAAGTGAAATCGTATTTCCAGAGTTGGCAGCGTCTGCTGGCTGTCAACCAAACCCTGAGTCAGAGCCTTGTTGGCCAGCCTGCCTCGAACAGCTGCACACATCTGGACAGGAATACACATTGCCGACAAGGAGTCTGAGAATCCTTGTCGAACAGTAGTTGCTCTGTGGTCTCAAGTTTTTTTTTTCCTTCACTACATGGAGTAACACACTAACATCCTGACCACCTCAAGCCAGACCTCACCACAGGAGTTCAGCTTCAGCTGTCTGATGACTTTAACTGATACAATTTGGCAATGAATCAATTTGTGTCATCGGAGTCTGTTTAAAATGGTTTGTTTTTGGTGCTCGGCTTGGACTCGTACAGATTGTAAAGGTCCACAGCGCAACACGTCAGTCAGGAGAACCTCAGACACTGACCATTTGTCTTCAGTCTTTTTGTAAATGTGTGGGAAGTTTCCGTTCAATATCAATGTGATTGTGTTTGGATAAAATTTGAGGGCAAATATATAAATTATGTGTGGCTTTCAAGCATAACAACCTCAGTTATTTCCTCTTAGTACACCAACCACACACCTTTAAAAGGTTTTCGAAGATTCTCAGTCATCCAGGTCCTAAGAGTTTGGAGACAGTAAGCTGGAGTTGCTTGAAGTTCTTAGACGTTTCACACTTGTAGAAGTAATCGAGACTACGAACAGGACTGCACCCATGCATACAATGACCATGACTACATGCTGACTTTTAGCAGGTTTATA
This sequence comes from Terapon puta, assembly GCA_028564955.1. Lineage (NCBI taxonomy): Eukaryota > Metazoa > Chordata > Actinopteri > Centrarchiformes > Terapontidae > Terapon > Terapon puta. The sequence goes on from JAOXYL010000030.1 coordinate 9,513,090, forward strand.
TTTATTTTATATTAACAGTGTTCTCTATCTTAACATTTTCCAGTCTGCACTTAACAGCAGAGATTGATTGAAATGTCATTAGCTCTGCATATATTTGTTCAAAAATCAAAGCACTGGACAAACTGAATTTTTGCCAATTTTGATTTGCTGGTCACTAAACACTAAATGGATTACTGAAGTTATCCCAATCCATCCTGAGGGGATCACAAATATAACCTGTGTTACTAGTGGAAAACTCAGGAGATCACTAGAAGTCATCGGGATTTATTCTCTGGTGATCATGAATGTCTGGACTATATTTATTCCATCCAAATATTCCTGTAGTTGTTGAGATTGACACTTTAAAATGCTGGAGGATCAAAGAGGAATTGAAAGACAGATTTGTTACCAGGTGGTGAAAAGTTGGACTGATGGTTTGTCTGTGGCAGCTGAGGTGGTGAGAGTGTTTGTTGAGAAGCCAAGTATGTGAGAGGTCTGGGTGGGCTGCGTGGTGAGACGTTAACCTCTCCTTGACCCCATAAGAAGAGGATTTGGACTTAAAGTGAGGAATCTATGTGAAAGGTGAGAAATCTTTCTCTTTTAACTCACTTTTTTCTTTATATATGTACAATGGGCCACTCTCACTCTTCGTGTGTGTGTGTAGACTGGGACCATGGAGACGCCGTAGAGAGGAGAATGACACTTGCTCACAGTTTCCATCATCTCTTTTTTTGCATTTTGAAGTGACGTCACTTCTGTCATAAAGTCCATTCACAAATGAGGACACTAGACCATATAATGAGCCTTTTCTGTGTTTGTTGTTGTTTAGGTCTACAGAAGCGTTTGACCAGAAAGTTCCTGCAATAATTTCTTTAAACCAAATAGTGGACAAACTGCTGCCTATTCACATCACTGCATGCACAATTTAAACTTTGTTGGTTTCTCACTGTGCTACAGTCATTAAGAGTGATTTATGTCTGCGCATGTTTAGCTTAGCATGTCTGCAGTAAATATGCCTCCATGCTTGGACTGTTGACGTGATAGTTGTTTTTATGCTTTGCGGTGCGGTTGATGCCCTTATGTGGGAGTGACGTGCATATGTTTGACTTGCCTACAGTTCATTCACATATTTTATAGTACACTCTGTTTCCAGTGGAACATTTATTTATGCTGCACAGCACTGTATGACATTAAGAAGTGTTGGCCAACAGGATTGTAAGGATGCTTGCAGTCAGAAAATTCAAGAAAGTAGTTCTGCAGCCTGTATAAACAGACAGTATGACAGTGATTATAAATTAGTGCAAAGCAACTGGAATTCATCAGTCAATGTCCAATCTGTCACTCCACCCCCCACCCCCTTTTGCTCCCTTATCTCTCTCTTAAGTGCTAATGTACTTTAAGTGACCAATTATTTAGCTAGTGTGTGTACACCTCGGGTGCCTCTCCCAACAAGTCGGGGGAGGATCTGGACGAATGGGAGCATCTATAAGCAGGAGGGGCGCCTCAGACCAGAGTGTATATTAGACCCTCACAATCAGGGTACGCTCCCCACTCCAGATTATCTGCTGTACCCTCCTCGTTCTCCTGCTGGCTCTAAAACATTTTGGGCTTTTTTTCCCCTCCAAGTCCACCATGTTGGGGCAACTACTGCTTCAGAGTGCGGCGATCCTTTGGCTGCTGCAGACAGCACATGCAGGGGGTGAGTGAAGTCCAGAGGCCCCTGCCTGGGAGTCAGTCATATCTGAATTAATGGGTGATGGAAGAAGAATTCACATCCTATACTTAAGGTTACTTTGTTGAAAATACAACTTAAGGATGTATAATGGTTTGTGAATAATTGGTTTGTAAAATTGCAGAAAATGGAGAAATGTTAAAATTACAGAGAGACCAAAATTCAAAGATCTTACTTTTGCTGTAATTTAAGATGAGGAAAAGCAGCAGATGTTCACTTTTGAGAGGCTGGATCCATGAAATGGCATTTTTTGCTATGAATAAATAAATAAAAGTTCATTAACAGTTTTTTAAAAATGATTTGTCACTCAATTAAGAACTCATATCATCTATAATTGTACATACTGTTGGGAAGCTTACTCCATCTTAATTTTCTGTATGTAACATCAACATTTAATCTGAAAAGTCTTTAAAACTGATAATAGATATGGCGGAGTATAAACTACAATATTTTTTAATTATTGTGACACAAAGTATCAAGAAGCATAAAATGAAAATACTCAAGTAAAGAGCAAGTGTTTCAAATTTGTTTTACAAAGCAGTGCCTGAATAAATGTGCTTAGTTACAAGCTACAACTGAAATCATCTTGATCTTTTAAAATAAGATAACATTTTATTTCCATAAGCTAAAAAGGAATGGATAGTTAAGTTAACCTGGCTACTTGAAACTTTAAACAAAAGATGTTTGGTTGAATATTTCTGGGAAGAAATTTGTGTTTTATGTGTCCTGTGGAGTCACTGTGACCAGTTAACATGAATTACATGTAAGATGTGAGCTGAGATATACAAAGATAATGATGATGATGTTGTCTATTATCTGTAGATGATACTCTATCTGTTTATGCATCAACTGCAATTTAAGTCTTACATTTAGCTCCCGTACAAATATGGTACCTTCGTGTGACACACTGTCTTTCATGATTCCTCTTCTTGCTGCTTTGGATGGAAAGTTTTTTAAAATGATTGCATAAAGTAATGCTGAACATTTATCCCTGACATCACTATATTGAATAGTTTCCCTCTAATTTCATGACATTATCATAGTGAGAAAATCTTTCATTCACCTAATTTTTCTGTTTCCACTATTTCCACTTCAACATCCAATTCAGGTGTGGACTATCTGCACTATATTGTTTATGCTGTAACGTATTTTCTCTGTCGATGAAAATCTATTCATCTATTCAGATAACATGTCAGCACCACAATTTACTATTGAATGAACAGAAATCGGAGAATGTTAATATTCTTATAAAGCAAACTGTACAAAGAAACAGTGTACATTTATTTATATGATTTTTTGTATGTCTTAAAGACTCCCAAACTGTTAAAATGCTGCAAGACTGCATGCTCCAGTCTTGTGCGACACAGTACAATGTGCTGAGAGAGATGAAAAAGAGATGAAACAAATGTCCTCCAGGTACTCGGGTTTGCCTGTCAAATTTCAAACGATCACGTTAAACTGAAATCTTAGCAACGCTTGCTGTATGGCTCCCGACTTTTCTTGTGATGATGCGAAGCAACTATATATTCTTTCCTCTTCTCCAGCGGCCTCGGTTTGCGAAATCAAAGGCAGCTTGGCTACAGTGGCGGCAGCAGTCTAAATTTAACATCCGTCTGTGAGAAGGGAAGAGAATAGTTTTACTGCTTGTACACAGTCAGTCCTTTGACTTGTGTAGGGTCCAGCCTCACCACTTCCCAAAAATGTCAGTCAGACTGACACAGCAGGAGAGGGAGTTTAATTCTTCAGTGGATTTAAATCTGTAATCTATTGTGCAAAACATTTAAAATGAAGCAGAAAGAACTTATAATTCCTTCATTTATTTTAAGTCTTCATATGTGTATAATATTTTCTGCACATCCACTACCTCACATATTAGAAGTGGCATTTTAAACTTTTGTACACACCCTAATTACCAAATGAATGAGCTTGTGCAGGTGACAGTTCTGTGGCAGGTGAGCACCATCGTGGTTTAGCCCCACAACTGAAATCTAAAGTAAATCATGACAAACATGCAGTGCAATTATCTTCTTCAGTTGTCCAGGTAAATTCACAAATTCACAGAGAGACTGTTTCTAAATTGAGATGGGATTTTGTTGACACTCTCCCTTTTTCCTTCTCTCTTTCCTTTTTTGGTGAAACTTTACAGTCATTTTGTCCTTTTTGTATAAATAAATTGTTGTATTCATGCTAATCAGCATTGATTATATTGCTAAGAAAACTGTTTTCAAAAGTAACCTGACAGTATTTTACATTAAATGTGCTGTGTTTAAGGTTATGGCACTGTGTCTGGAGTACCTAATGGACAAGGACCACAACCTAATGGTAAATTAATTACTCACTGTCTTTATTAAATGTGAACATCGTTCCATTTGAGATTTTGTTCAAAGCTGTCATTGCCTTTTTCTAGGAAGGAAACCTCAGAATGGAGGAGGTATAGGGAGAATACTGATGCCATCAAAAGGTAAATTAATGGCCATGAATTTCGACAGCCATGAATTCACAAATTCATATGTCACTGACAACATGTTGACATTTCATTTTAAGGTGTGGGTCAGGCAATGGGTGCACAAAACGGTTATGGTGGATACCCAACAAAAGGCAATGGTTAGTGATTACAGAATGTTAGCATTGCATAGATGTGAATAACATATTGATCTCATTTAGGAAATGCATGTTATTTATGCTATGTGCCAGCAGTTGGTGTTGCAAGTTCAAATGAAACAAAGTCACATGCAAATGTAGAGCTTACTTTCATTACACCATCTGTTTATCTATTTAAGGCTATGGTGCAGCTGCTGGTGTTACAAATGGAGGAGGAACCAAAGGTAAGTTTGCCATGTACCTGTGTCCCCTTGGTTTTTAGTAAAATAGTATCAATAATTTAGTTGAAGGATATAAAAGCTCTGTTGGATCTTTTAGTTATGTTTTTCCATTTTGTTTTTAAGGCTATGGAGCATCAGGTGGGGTAACCAATGGACAAGGTGGGTAGGTTTTCTTATGTGGAATTAACTCAGCCTGCAAAAAATGCAAGATTTTTTTACTGTGTTTAAGTTTTTACTTTAGCGTTGAGCAGCCCACAAATAAAGGTCTTGTATGTATTTGAAGCATGAAAGTGGCCCAACAAACACCCCAGACAGAGATCTAGCTAACAGTCAGGAAGGATTTGCCTCCAATTGAGACCACAACCATCATCTCTGGGGTGTGCAGTAAGGCATAAACTTTAACAAACAAGTGCAAAACTTTCAGTTTCTAATGCTCAAAAAGTTGATGCTGAATGTTGGTTAAAAACATAAAAGTTTTAAAGGTGAAAAATTAGGCACTGAAAAAAGTACTGTCAAAAGAAATGTGAAAACACTCCCAACATCCCAAAATACATCCACAGAGATACTGTGTATGCCTCAAGAGTAGTTTTAGAAGTTTCTTTATTTTGCTCCCTTTATGTAATGGTCAGTAAATGAGTCACAGAGCAACATTTTTGGATAACTGCAGCATACTGCAACACTCTTCCTCTGTGTTTAAACTGTGTGTCAGAATTAATATTTTCCATGTACCTTTCTCCAATCTTTTTGCCATTTCTAATCTAGGAGGAAGTCAAGCAGTTCCACCTAACGGAAATGGAGCAAAATCCAATGGTATAGTATATGTATGATGCATTTCTCCACAAGTTTGCTTCACTCACATAAATAACTCTAATTTAACTTGATGAATGTTTGCCATCATATTGTCACACTGTGATCTTTGTCGCAGGATATGGTGCTCAAGCTTCCCCAACTAAAGGACAGCAAATGAAAGGCAATGGTATGAATGATATAATGTGTTCTTACATACATTTACATACATTCATTTCTTGTTTTAGTTAAAAAAAGACGCATTAAATCCATATACTTAAAACTTGTAAAAGTTACAAACATTACCTCATGCACAAATGGTGAAAAGTATTTGAGATATATTTATGCACCCTTCTGATAAAGTTTCAGAACATTACGGAAGAATGATAGCACTGTGTAGCATTAAAGACGCATTTAAGCAGTGGATATGCCACTGAGCCCCATCATTCTTACATGACTGTTCTGCAGCACATTTTCTCCCACAAATGTTTCATGAAAGGAGCACAGCAACTCGACACTGGACTGCATCCTATTGTGCAAATAACTCACATGTAACTTTGTGGTTACATGCTATAATATTATCATTTTGTGTTTTTTCTTGAAGGATATGGTGCTCAAGCCGGCCCAACTAATGGACAACAAATGAAAGGCAATGGTATGAATCAGATATCATCAGTGAAATTCTTGAACTGAAGTCATTACCAGCTGACAAATGAAGGTCTAATATGAGTTTGAAAGGTGAAGATGTTAGCACCACAGACATTAGCCTCACAGTCAGGAGTGATGTGTCCATCCATGAGGCCAGACCTAACAGTGATAACATGTTGTGTTATAGTGTGTTTTTGGCACAAGTTTCAGGATGTGCAGCAAGGCATAAACTTCAATCAAAAATCACAGCAAATGCAAGATTTTCAGCTTTTACTTAAGTAGTGATCTTAAGATCAATCCAAAGGCTTTAAAGTTGTTAAATCAGTTTGCATATATTGCACAAATAACTTCAGGATTGTTTGCTATAATGTAGTCACACTGTGATCTTTTTGCAGGATATGGTGCTCAAGCTGGTCCAACCAATGGACAACAAATGAAAGGCAATGGTATGAATCAGATATCATCATTTAAATTCTGCACTAAAGCCCTTTAGTCCTGAAATTTGTTTGAATCTTATAAATGCTCACTAGACACACATGTGAGTTAACAGTCAGGAGCGATCTGCTCAGACTTGAGCCCAGTTTTGGCTAAACAGTAAGAGTAAACATGGACAGCAGTAAAGCTGAACGTGCTGTAAGCATAGTTAAAAGTTTCTTTTCTTTGCTTTGCTGTATGCAATGGTCAGTGAATGAGCTGACACAAAGCATCATTTAAACAGTGTCATTGCAACTGAGCCCTGTCATTTTTGGATGACTGTTCTGTAGCACAATTTCTTCCACAATGTAATAGTACAGCAGATTTTATTTGTACCTCTCCACAAGATTGCATACATCGCACAAATAACAAAAAAATTCTTTGTGATTGTTTACTGTTATATTGTCACACTGTGATCTTTGCCGCAGGATATGGTGCTCAAGCCGGCCCAACCAATGGACAACAAATGAAAGGCAATGGTATGAATCAGATATCTTCATTGAAATTCTTGAACTGAAGTCATTACCAGTCTGAAAGGTGAAGATGTCCGACCCTGTGAGTTAGCACCACAGATGTTAGCCTCACAGTCAGGAGCGATGTGTCC
>JAOXYL010000030.1:9520234-9532393 GCA_028564955.1 Terapon puta
TCCTTTGGAGCACAATCAGTGGTACAACAGATTTTCTTTGTATATCTCCACAAGATTGCATCCGTCACACAAATACATTTTTTTCTTTGTGATTGTTTACTATCATATTGTCACACTGTGATCTTTATTGCAGGATATGGTGCTCAAGCCGGCCCAACCAATGGACAGCAAATGAAAGGCAATGGTATGAATCAGATATTGTTAGTGAAATATTTGCACTGAAGTCATTACCAGCTGACAAATGCAGGTCTAGTATGCGTTTCTAAGATGAAGATAGCCAACCCTGTGAGTTAACACCACAGAGGTTTGGTTTACAGTCTGGAGTGATGTGTCCATTCATGACACCACACCTAACAGTGATGACATGTTGTGTTATTATGAGTTTTTAATATCTTTTTTGGGGTGTGCAGCAAGGTGTAAACTTTTGGTTAAACAGTTAGAGTACACATCCACAGCAGTAAAGTTGAACATGCTGTAAATATAGTTTTAAATTTTCTTTTGTTTGTTGCCCTTATGCAATGGTCAGTGAATGAGCTGTCACAAAGCAGCATTTAAACAGTGTCATTGCCATTGAGCCCTGTCATTTTCAGATGACTGTTCTGCAGCATTTTATATCCATCTCTCCACAAGATTGTATCCATAGCACAAATATCTCTACTTTATCTTTGTGATTGTTTGCTGTTATATTGTCACAATGTGATCTTTGTTGCAGGATATGGTGCTCAAGCTGGCCCAACTAATGGACAACAAATGAAAGGCAATGGTATGAATCAGATATCATCATTGAAATTCTTGTTCTGAAGCACTGAACAGGAGACAAATTAAGGTCTTCTATGTGGCTGAATCATGAAAATGTCCCACTCTGTGAGTTAAAACCACAGAGGTTTGGTTCACAATTAGGAGTGATGTGTCCATTCATGAGGCCACACCTAACAGCGATGACGTGTTATTGCGAGACTTTGGCATCATTTTTGGGGTGTGCAGCAAGGTGTAAACTTCAATTAAAAATCCCAGCACATGCAAGATTTTCAACTTCTGTTTGAATCGTGATCCAAAGTTCGATCCAAAGGCTTTAAAGTGGTCAAATCAGTTTGCATAAATTCCACAAATAACTCTCATTTAACTTCAGGATTGTTCACTGTAATGTAGTCATGCTGTGATCTTTGTTGCAGGATATGGTGCTCAAGCCGGCCCAACCAATGGACAACAAATGAAAGGCAATGGTATGAATCAGATATCAGTGAAATTCTTGCACTGAAGCCCTTTTCTTCCTAACATGTTTGAATCTTATAAATGCTCACTCGACACACATGTGAGTTAACAGTCAGGAGTGATCTGCTCAGACTTGAGCCCTGTTTTGGCTAAACAGTAAGAGTACACATGGACAGCAGTAAAGTTGAACATGCTGTACGCATAGTTTAAAGTTTCTTTTCTTTGCTTCCCTTATGCAATGGTCAGTAAATGAGCTGACACAAAGTAGCATTTAAACAGTGTCATTGCCATTGAGCCCTGTCATTTTTGGATGATTGCTCTGCAGCACATTTTCTTCCACAATCTTTTCTTCGGTGGAGCACAATCAATGGTACAACAGATTTTCTTTGTATATGTCCACAAGATTGCATCCATCGCACAAATAACAAAAAATTTTCTTTGTGATAGTTTACTATTATATTGTCACACTGTGATCTTTATTGCAGGATATGGTGCTCAGGCTGGCCCAACTAATGGACAACAAATGAAAGGCAATGGTATGAATCAGATATCATCATTGAAATTCTTGCACTGAGGTAATGAACAGGAGACAAATTGAGGTCTTATACACGGTTGAATCATCATCATGTTATTGTGAGTCTTTGGCATCATTTTTGAGGTATACAGCAAGGTTTAAACTTCAATTAAAAATCACAGCAAATACAAGATTTTCAGCTTCGCCTTGAGTCGTGATCCAAAACTCGATCCAAAGGCTTTAAAGGCCTCAAATCAGTTTACATATATTGCACAAATAACTCTCATTTAACTTCAGGATTGTTCAATATTATGTAGTCACGCTGTTATCTTTGTTGCAGGATATGGTGCTCAAGCTGGCCCAACCAATGGACAACAAATGAAAGGCAATGGTATGATTCAGATATCATCATTTAAATTTTTGCACTGAAGCCCTTTAGTCCTGACATGTGTTTGAATCTTGTAAATACTCACTAGACACACATGTGAATTAATAGTCAGGAGTGATCTGTTCATACTTGAGCCCAGTTTTGGCTAAACAGTTAGAGTAAACATGGACAGCAGTAAAGTTGAACATGCTGTACGCATAGTTTAAAGTTTCTTTTCTTTGCTTCCTTTATGCAATGGTCAGTAAATGAGTTGACACAAAGCATAACAGTGTCATTGCCATTGAGCCCTGTCATTTTCAGATGACTGTTTTGCAGAATTTTATATACATCTCTCCACCAGACTGTATCCATAGCACACAAATCTCTAATTTATCTTTGTGATTTTTTGCTATTATATTATCACACTGTGGTCTGTGTTGCAGGATATGGTGCTCAAGCTGGCCCAACCAATGGACAGCAAATGAAAGGTAATGGTATGAATTAGATATTGTCAGTGAAATATTTGCATTGAAGTCATTAACAACTAGCCAATGAAGGTCTAATATGAGTTTTAAAGATGGTGTCCCACCGTGTGAGGTAACACCACAGAGCTTTGGGTCATCATTAGGAAAGATGTGTCTGTTCATGAGGCCACAGCAAGGTGTAAACTTCAATGAACAAATCACAGCAAATGTCAAGATTTTCAGATTTGTTTTCTAAAGCTCAACCCATTGACATAAAAATGTGTAAAAATTAAAAATGTTGTTGCATCCAAAAATGAGATTCAGAAGTAGTACAATGAATTAGAATATCAAAAATATTCATCTAGATACCCACGCATATGTTTATTAATATGTTTATGTTCTGGTATGAATTACGTATTGTCATTTATACTCTTGCTCTAAAGCACTGAACAGCCTATAAATTAAGTTCTGCAATAAAATGACGGAAATGCAAGATTTTGTGTTTTAGTACTTAAGTAAAGCTTGTCCTGTAAAATTAATGATAAAAGTAGAAAAAGATATGTATCCTCATCAGTTTGCAGCTATTGCACAAATAAATAATAATAACTGAAATAATAATTTGACTTAATGCTTGTTTTCAATAACACAGTCTCACTACAATCTTGATTGTAGGATATGGTGCTCAAGCCGGCCCAACCAGTGGACAACAAATGAAAGGCAACGGTAAGAATCATCTTTATGTAAACAAAATGGTCAGTCTATTGTTTCAAACTTTTAAGAGTGTTTTATGTACAGTACATAAATGCTGCGGGTGTAATGAATCTGTCTGAGGTCATTTTACAGTAGTTTGTCCTTATTTCCAGAAACAGCCACAGAGCAAATTATTTTCTCAGTGTTTGTTTCTGTCTCTGGTTTTCAGGCTATGGTGCTGGTGCTGGTGTTGGGAATGGAGCCAAAGCCAATGGTGAGAGACCACTGACAATTCTTTGTTCATTTACAAGTGATAATGGTAATTTATGGGAAACTGTTTCTCCTTTATGTATTTGTTTCAAAGACAATATTTTACAGATTTTGTGTCAGATCATTGGGGATGCACTGAGCAATTTGCATGCTATTATGGATAATGGTATTATTTTTCTTGTTGTATTGTGTTTTCTTTTTGTTGTTGTTGCTTTTACTTTTTACAGTTTGGAAAAAAACGCTGATGAGAAAAGATGAAAAACTTCTTTGTGTTGTATCTTTTTCTAGGTAATAGTAATGGACATGGCACAAAAGGCAACGGTAGGGAAGTTCCTACATCATCAAACATAAAATGTCAGTGTTTATTGATCAAGCTATGATAATAAAGCTGCTGGTATATGATGAGAGAATTCACACACAGAGTTCCTCTACTCACTGTGATGTATGTAGATGAATAAAATTTCTCTTTTCTTGCCAGGCTATGCTGCTGGATCTGGTGTCCCTAATGGAAACGGGGCTAAAACTACTGGTAATGTTTGCAAAAACTGAACTTTAAAAAACATATTTAGCAAAATCAAAGTGATTGGTTTCATCTCTTTGAACATAACAATCATTCTTCAGGCCAAGGAGCCGCAGCTGGCCCATCCAGCAGCAACGGGGCAAGACCAAATGGTAAGAGATGATAAAGTCATGACGTTTAAATGGGAAGCATGACACTTGTTGTTGATGTAACTTAAACATGTCTGTACTCCACAGGACAGGGTGGAGCTGGAGGTAAACCAATGAAAGGATATGGCAGACCACCTTATGGGGCAGGTAACTTCTGTCACCTTGTTGTCCTGGTGATCATAATATTAGTTGTCACACCACATTGATGCATGTGTACTTGTCTGATTTAAGGTCCCGGTGTAGGGATGGGCGCTTCTAGAGGTCTTGGAGTACCACAGCTTGCCAGAAACCAAAGGAACCAGGGTGAGTAATGGCCATGACATAACGAAGCTACCTGCTGTGTTCACCAATAACAGTGTGTTCATTTGTTTTTCCAGGGTATGGCAGTAATGGTTACAATGGGTATGGAGCTCAACGTATGGGAGGTACTGTACACAAAATTTCTTCTGTATTGATAATGCAATGTAAAGGCTATTTGTTCATTACTATTTCTGTACTGTATTGATAGGTTACAATGGTGGTTATGGCAGTGCTGGTTTGAGCCTGGGACCCCGGTATGGAAATGGAGGAATGAAGGGACCAATGCAAGGTAGGTGTATTCCTACTGTCAAGTGAAAATCATACAATGTATCTCAAAATTATTTTCACATTTGGAAATTGAAATTAAAACAACTTTCTGAACTCTTTTGATGATTGTTCAAATTTAAGGCTACGGTGCTGCAGCTGGTGTTCCCAATGGACAAGGTGCAAAGACTAATGGTAAACCTCTGATTATATCCAATACCGTGTATCATGTCCATTGAAAAGTTTAACAGGCCTCTGTTAAAGTATTTCAAAATGATTGTGTTTAAACTTTGAAGGTTATGCTGGAGCCAGAGCCCCAAATGGAAATGGAGCCCTGCCAAATGGTGGGTCAACATGCAAGAAATTAATTACTGTTATTTCATTTACATTTATACTATGAAGTTCATTATTCTTGCTGTTTGTGAAACTATTAAGGTTACGGATACCCCAATGGCGGATCTAATAAACCAGCAAAACCAGGTAGATATGCAGTCACAATGACATATATTTAATTATTTTTTGTTTCAATTTTTTTTGTTTTGCAATTTAAAAGATTATTTAAAGCAATATCATTTTCTTGCAAGTTTTTCCTTTACTGACATAATTTTGAGGCAATGATTACAAAGCTCTAAGACAGAAAAACTATAATTTCATTCAGTATCAATATCTGCACATACAGAGTTGGTAGCAAAACTCTGAATGAAACCCCAGCCAGGTAATACTTGCACTGAAATCACAAAATGTAGTTCTTAACTCAGTGACAAGTGTAGATATTACATAGATGTTTTTGTAATAATTTGTTTAATCTCAAGGTTATGGAAATGGAGGTGTTCCCAATGGATATGGACCTAAACCCAATGGTAATTGACTATAATTAGTGTGTTGTAAATGTTCCTCATGTAGTGCATTGTTCTTCTGTTTCAGTTGGATTGTATACTTATGCAATGTTATGTTTGACCTGAGGTTATGGAGGTGCAGCCGGAGCTGGAGCTGGTGTTCCTAAAGGCAATGGAGCCAAACCCAATGGTAACAACCTCTAGGATATATACTCTACATACAGTAATACATAATTTACAACTGTCCTATATGGAAGCTCTTAAATGTCTGAAAAAAATCCTTTATATTTTCTATATTTCCTTTATGTATGTATGTTTCATTGATAAATAAAAAACACATGTTAAAAGGACTATTATTTAGCTTAGACATATTTAAAACATTTTTAATGCAGGAATAAAAAGACAAAAAGTCACTTTATTTTTTTAAAAATTATTTCAAGTATTTCAAATCTCTCTTAACTATCAGCATTGATTACAACTTTTAATATCTTCTCTCAAGGTAATGGAGTTGGAAATGGTGCTGCACTTGGTGGATATGGAGGTAAATTCAGTATTATGGCTATGCAGATTTATTTTTGGAATTCAAGAATGATCATTTATGAACATGCTATGAAAGTAAATAGTTAAAGTTAACCATTTGAGGCTATTGTGATGATCCATTTATTTCTGCCCTGACACCTTTATACTCACACCTGCAGCATATGGAGGCTCAAAACTTCAAACAACCAAAGGAGCTGGAGCGGCATCTCCCAGTGAAGGAGGTAAAACACTGAGCACTGGTAATAATTGTAATTTATTGTAATATCGAAATTATCTTTATCTGCAGTTGTGTGTGTGCAGTGCTAATGGAATGAAATTTGTTCATAAAAATGCTGTATTTTATAGGCTATGGTGGTCCTGCTGGTTTACCTAATGAACAGTTGGCTAAGGCAGCTAATACATAATTTATCACTGATAGAAAGTTATGGATTGTTATGTTTTTAGCTTTATTATATTAACACCTGGTTTGTTTTCACCCACTCATCTTAGGTTACGACATAATGCCTAATGGGGAGGGCACAAAGGGTGCAGGTGCGTCTAATGGAAAGGGCCTTAAAGGTGGAGTACTCTCACCTGAGCAGCCAAGTGCAGCACCAGTGGAGGTTTTTGCACCTCAACAGGCAACAACTCAAGGTGCAGCCCCTATTGCCCCTGAGCCCACGAGTGGTATCCTTGTCATGGTGACACAGGAGAAATATCAAAAGCTGCCTTCACCAGTCACACAAGGAAAAAGCTACAAACAGACACCAATAATCCCTCAGGCTACACCTGAACCAGCTCCAGCGATTCTTCAAGAGCAAACCTCAATGCCTGTACCCGAATCCACCCCTGAACCTGTACCTTTGGATCCAAAAGCAGCTGCACATGGACCCATACCTGTGGCTAACCCAGAATTAGAGCCAGAAGCTGTTCTTCCTCAAGGCAAGTGACCTTAACCTGAATCTGCACAATGTTTCTTTAGCAGGGAAAAATACCAGCTCCACAATTTGAGGAGTCACTGGTTCCACTATTTGAATTAGAGAATGCAAACAAGCAAAAAGAAATATTAGAAACTACTTTTTTTTCCACATTATTTAAGATGATTGTCCTCCTAACGAGGTACAAAAAGGTCTCCGTTACAACAAACTACATACTTTATATGAAACAGATCATCTTTTCGAGTCCTTTTTAAAAGGGAAATATAGTAAATATTATATTGAATATAATAGTAATATTTTATTGTGCTAACTGTGTTATCTGAGATATTGTAGTTTTATTCACATTTACCTTATACTTTGAGTGGAACTGGAAAGATTAAAACAAAATTGGATGATAATGGGTTTGCATCATCTGTCTCAGCAAAATTAAAAATTGAATAAAGGCATATTCACCTTTTTATATGCATCTACTGGGTATCTTTATACTCTGTATCTGGTATGATTCAAGTTATTTTGCACTTTTGTAATATTATATTTGACACTGAAATCAGGTAGCAGTAGAAATATCCTCTGAGTTTAGCAATCAGCAATTGATGGAAACTGTTGGAAATACATGTCCATTGTTTTCATAACAAAGGAATATATCTTTCCATGATAAAGAGGCTTTTCTTTTGAAATATAATTCTCAGATTCATTTTTTATGAAACAACTCTCAACTTTCATTAAAAATAACGTACAAATAATGTTATGACTTTCATAATGTTGAAGTCTTGCATTGTTGCTGGTTCAAGTTGTGTCTCAGTGCATTAGTTTATATCTATGTCAGTTTAATATTTTATACTTTTCTTGTCAATATCCTGGCTTTTCATGTTTTGTTTTGTTTTTTTTACTGATATTCATATTCTGTCTTTTATAATTTATGGGGACGTGTCGCACACACTTAATAATGTGTAGATATAAATGTTATAAAAATGTGTGACCTCTAGGTTATGTGACTGGAAGTGCTGTGCCTGAGCAAAAAGGTGCAGAGGCAGACGTTCTTTTTGGGGTTGACAGCACCAGTGAGGGGGAGTCTGCTCCTGAAGCCACCAAATCACTGAAAACCAAAGCTGTGCCTGAAACAGTGGCAGCTAAAAGTTCAGGAAGCATCATCCCTGAAGAAGCATTAGTCGTGGGTGTGCCTGAGGTTGCTCCAGAGGAAGCAAACATGAAAAGTCAACCCGAGGCAGGACCTGACAGGCCCGGGGTCAAAGGTCTCCCTGCAGGAGAAACAGGGGCAACTGGTAAACTAATGCATGTGTAAATGTTGACCGAACCTTGTGTTTGTCCTAACTCGAAGTCTGAAGTCTGCAGAATTGTGGACATTATGATCATCAAGTGTCTTACACTGCAAGATTTTTTGTTGTTTTGATGGCTAGGATTCAGTCTAACTTTGTTTGTAATACTTTGGTAATCTTAATGTGTTGGCTATATAATATTTACAGACTCTCTAGCTCCATTAAGGTGAAGTTTGTTTTAATTTTCCAAGTAGAATGACTTGTACAGATGGAAAGATGCCAAGTATTAATTTGAGAGTGAATCCCAGCCAGTGTTCATGGTAATGAATGTTTTTGCTCGGCAGATTTTTATTTTATTATATGTTTGTTTGTGTGCTGCATGTTGTTGTCCTCAGATTCGTTTCACACAATTATCAATAACTTGTGTTTGTATGTATGTTTTATGTCTCATGTCCTTTTAAAATTCTCACCCAACTTTATCATTTCAAATAATCATGTCACCTTGAAGGTTTTTGGGAAATATGCTTAAACTTAGATATGGAAATTACTCCACTCTCAAAACTTTGCATTAAATAGGAAGTTGGAGCTAAGAAAAACTTAATTTTGTTTAGTGCTTTTTATACTTAGCTTTGGTAAGGATTAGACATATTTAACATCTTGGTTTTAATGACCTTTAGAGATGCTTGTAGATGGTTTTAGTTGTACTTGGATAGAGCCAGACTAGCATGTTCTCCATGTATTCAGTCTTGCCATACTAAACAAATTGCCTTCTGGCTGTAGCTTCATGTTTGCATCTTACTCTTGGCAAAAGCGAATAAGCATATTTCCCAAAATGTTGAACCAGTTCTTTGTAGCCATGTGAGACTGAACGAACTCACAATGTGTTCATCTCCGGACTGACAGTGTGAAGTGTGTTAATTTGTCATGTGATCTCTCTGACATATGTATATTCATTTTCGTGGGTGGATTATCTAATGTAACTTAAATAATGTTACAAGTGTAACATTTTAAGGAGAAAGACAAATTATAAATGGAGAACATCCAACTGAGCCCTGGTTTATCTGTCTGTCCCTCTGATTTCAGAGAATGGCGGAGGAGCTTCTGTCTCCAAGGGCCAGGGAGCTAAACCAACCAAACCAGGTAAAAACACTCACTGCTTTCCAAACAAATTTTGTTGGCATTTGACAACTTACCTGGGGTTTTGATAGTAAGCCAATGGGACTAATTCATACACTTAATCAGAGGTCATAATATGAAAAGACTACAAATTTATCAAAAACAGCAGTAGTATTGGGTTCACTTTGTCCAAACCTAGACATGATACTATCATTCAAAACACTATAAAAGCACACAACACAGTTGCGCATATCTGTTTATTCTGCTTTGTGATTTTGATTTGTCCCGATAATTCATGTCTACATTTGTGCCTCAGACTGTGGACCCTCAGGAGTACCAAATGGACAATGGATGAAAATACCCCGACCTGGTAATATGAGAGTGTCATAGTTTAAATATGGATATGTGTATAGCTTTCAACAGCCAAGTGCCAGAATGATGAAAACCATAGAACTTAACACTAACCCACTATCTGTAGCTGCTGTTTCTGACTCTACATTACCTTGGTTACTACCTTGACTATTATGATACATGGAGAAAATCAACACAGATGATGAAAACTTGTACAAAACAAAAGGTTATTGAAAACTAGTGACTCATGGCCTAACACAGTGTATTCTGCAGAGACAAAAAAATCTTGTTGTTTATAATATTTGTTTATTTACTGTTCTGAGGTTATGGAGCAGGAGCTGGTGTACCAAATGGGTACGGTGCTAAACCCAATGGTAAATCTGCTTCATTCTTCATACTCAATATTCAACACGACAGAGCTGTTTGCGAGTGATAATAGACTTGGCCTGAGTACTTATACTGTGTTCCTGTTAGGATATGGTACCAATGCAGGAGGATATTCAAATGGAGGGGGAGCTCAAGCCAGCAAGCCAGGTAAAAATAAATAAATGAATGAATGAATGAATTAAATGTTTTTAAAAGAGAAATGGGGTGAAATGGAGACGTATTTGAATATTCTTCCTATGAAACTGGCATACCAAACATGCCACCTCAACAATTCAATACATAATATCTTCCCTTTACCTGTTTTTTTTTTGTCCATAGAATAAAAGTGTTTAATAGTTTAATAAAGTTTTGTTCATCTAAAGGTTATGGCGCAGGAGGCTACAATGTCCCTGGACTCAGCAATGGATATGGAGCTGGTAATATTTACTATATACTGTGTTTTTTTATATTATTTTTGTTTTCTTCTTTCATTTCCAAAAACATTCAGATGTTAGATTAAAAATCGCTTTTATATGTGCAGGACTGGGATACCCTTACGGAGGGAAACCGCAGCAACCTGGTGAGTGTTTTCATTTTCAGCTAAAAGATAATCCACCGTCAAAGGGATGATTATAATTTGAAATGTCAAATGTGTTTTGATTATGGTTCTGTATTCCCTCAGGTTATGGACAAGGAGCATACCTTGGAGCTGGATATGGAAATAAAAATCCATATGGAGGTGCATTTAAAAGGATACACTTCGAATGTTGTTGTTCATTTTGATTATTAAGCTGATCTACAGTAGTTAAATTTGGAGCCAAAAATAGCCTTTAATTTGTTCTTGTATACAGTCTGTAGAGTTTTATTTACATTCTGCCCTTTTTTTCAGAAAATACAGGTTTGGGTCAAGCAGGCAAGTCCAAATCAGGTATCTTCAGCGTTTCCATGAACTGTTTTAAACTACTGAATCTGTACATTGATATAAAACACTGTGAGTTGAGTTGATGATATATTGCCATTTTTGCTGCTGTGGCCCTTTAGGTCTTCCTACAAATCTAAGGTCTGCTCACAAAAGTCATTTGTTATCTCTTTTTTTGCAGGGTATGGAAATGGTTATAGTACTGGTGTACAGCCTGACTATGCAAGTAAGTACCATTTCTATATTCTATTAAAGTACAGAAAAAAATGTTATTTTAAGCAAACTGTGGTAATAATAAGCATCTCTCTTTTTTCCAGGTCTTGGCCAAGGTGTACCTACTGCTAATGGCAAATCAGGTATGAGTGGAAACTGAGGAGACAGTTAAAATGAATCTGATACAGTGGTTAAGTAAATTTAACCAATAAGTCCAATTTACTGTGGATTTTTAAGGTGGTGCCAAGCAGATTCCTTACAACGGAGCTCCAGTTGTTCCTGCTGGACTAGATGGTGAGTCCATTTCACAAAATATATGATTTAAGCATGTGAGCAATTTTAACAGTGAGGAGACTCATCCACCGTGTAATCAACAGTATAAGACAGCAGAAAACCTAACTTGTAAAGAGTAAAACTGCTTATCTAGAGCTCAGTCTTGTTCCTCAGGCAGCACTGATTTGTATGTGTTTTGTATCTGAAGCTTCAGTCAAGATTTTTTTATTTTTCACAGCTCAAATCATTAGTTGTTACACACTCTCGGTATCTCTGATCCAGTTTGTAAGTCAATTAGATGACTGAAGAATATGCAAACACACATAAAAGTCCAACCTTCATGGTCTCAATGATATGTACATTCAAAGGTGTAAAAATCAGAAGACAGAGTGCAATGAGATTTCTTGTGTTCTAATGCAGGAGCGAGCCAGTTTGAGCCTCAGTCTGCCGGGCTTGGACCAAATGGAAAAATGGGCAGCATGTATGGAGGTATGAATAAATTTATTTCTTTCAAATCTTTATTAACACACACACACACACACACACACACACACAAAACAACAGAAAATCCCTGCTTCACACACTGTAACATTAACTAAAC
>JAOXYL010000030.1:9532493-9552477 GCA_028564955.1 Terapon puta
ACACACACACACACACACACACACACACACAAAACAACAGAAAATCCCTGCTTCACACACTGTAACATTAACTAAACTAAACTTGTGTTTTATAAAATGTGACAAACCAAGCCCAAAACTATCTCTAATGTCACAGGGATGGGTGGCTTGCCTTTTGGTGGTCAGACCCTGGGGATGGGCACAGAGAAATCGAACACCAAGTACGGTGAGTTCATTTTGGTTCCACTGGGGAAGGAAAGGGAACTTTTTTCTGGCTTCCTGAGTTTAGAGTACCATCATATGTACATCGTAAACTTTTTAAGCAAGTTAATTTCTCATCATTCATGTGTCAACCAGCTTTATTCTCTGCTCACATCACTGTCCACCCTGATTTAGGCATTGGTGGGCTGCAGTTTGGTGGACCACCCCTAAGTACAGGGACTAATGGTGCAGGACATTATGGTATGTCTATGTGATGTTATTATTGCATGATTTTATATCTGCTCATATCAACGCTGTATGCAGGTCTCAATTAAAACTGCAAACTCATTTATTTGTACTTTGTCTGCACTGATTTAATGTGTATACCAAAGTGCCACTGCAGCCCATTAAGAATTAATACAAGCATAGATGGTCAGTCTAAAGGGTTCATGTGTGTCTCATGTCCATTCAGGATATGGTAAAAGCCCCTACAGACCTGCTGGTGATGGCAAATCATCTGGAAAATATGGTGAGTTGCTTGTCTTGGGCAGTCATATGTTGGATTTCAGGGCAATGTGCAATGTCCATGATGAATGTATTTCCATACACTGAGCTATAGAGGGCGTATTTCTAACTAATCTAAGATATTAATGATGACATTGATAAAAAATTCTTACAGGTGGTTTTGCTGCCGGCATGGGAGGGGATCCTGTACCTGCACAGAAATATGGTCAGTGTGCTGGGACAAGAAGGGGTTTTACACTGGCTAATAGTTTCTTACTACTGCACAGATGCAGACTCTGATTAAATTAAATCCACAGTCCTCATGTGATGGTGAAAAGGTTGCTCTTGTGAGTCAATTTTGAGTGGCCATGTGATCATTTCATATAATTTTCCCCTTATCTCTGCCCAGGATATGGTGGGTTCCCTAATGGCGGGCAGCTGCTTGGTCTTGGTGCTAATGGCAATCCAGCCGGCAAATATGGTGAATAAATAACTGGTGACTTTTGTTGTGTTTTGCACGAAACACGCGTAAAATATCTACCATTGTCTCCCCTCTCCCCCTCCTTGGTTTTTTATTTCATGATTGCTCTGTCTCTTCATTTCCTCTACAGGTTATGGAAGAATGCCTTATGAAGCTCAGCCAGCTGGACTGAGCTCTGAAGCCAAATCTACCAGCAAATATGGTAAAAACTTGAACCAATCTTCTAAGCTAACTCTTTAGTTCCCAAAAAGTTTAACTTTTCCTTTCATGATCAGACGCTCATAATGTGAGTGATGAAACAATAGAAATACACTGTGCTGCACTAAAGATCATAAAACCGTAGGCTGCTTGTATTTTTTTTAAGTTGTTGTTTTATTTATTGAATTATATATTTTCAGCACCAGCTGGCTCACCATATCAACCTGAACATCTTGCGCTTGGACAGAATGGGAAATTAACAAGCAAATATGGTGAGACTAAGCAAACACAACAGCTACCCTCTAATTGCCATTTCCCTGTTTATTTGCTTTAACTTTTCATGTGGTTTCAGGTGGTGGTGAAGTCCCTTATGCACCACAAACTCTTGGTTTTGGAAGTCAAGCTAAATCTTCTGGAAAATATGGTACAGTGCCTCCTATTGTGTCATTTTTTTCACTTTCTGTATTTGATCATATTAACTTAAATGGTTTCACATCAACCCCCCAACAGATAACCAAGGACCATACCAGTCGCAGCAACTTGCTGCATCTGAGGGCAGATCTGGAGGAGAATATGGTATTTTGTCATTATGGCTACTAATTACCTGACCAGCTGTGTACAAATAAATTGTACATTCATATTTTTTTGCCTTCCACAGATACAGCTGGTTTACCTTATGAGCCCCTGCCTCTTGAGCCAGATTCACCTGAAATATCCTACGGTGCGTCAGTAGGAGGTTTCTTTTTAATACATTCACAGCACAAGTATACTATAGACCTCAATCACTTCCTCTTATATCATCTGTTTTTTATCCTGATCTCTTAGTGGAGGGAGAGGTGCCAACTCAAGCAGTTGAAGATGATAGGATGTCGGTTGATAGATATGGTAAATATAGTCTGTATCTCTGTGTGGTTGTCATTTACGGCTCAACTGCATTCAGGTAATGTTGTCATGTTTGTCACTTTCAGAAAATGTCGGCTATATAAATGGACAAGTACAGCCAGAAGGTAAAACTAAAAACACAGGTTTCATCCAAACATTTTAATGTCATACAAAGTGCATAGAAACTGAAGACAACATTTACTTTTTAGTTTATAGTGACACTCCTCCCATTTTTGTCCAAGCTGTTGCATATCCTGCAGCACCCACTTCCAGCCCCAACCTGGCTCACCCCCCTGTCCCATCCTATCTACCCGCGGAGGCCTCCTTCACGCACGACGCAGTGCCTGGAGTGGGTGTTGAGGATCTGCCTGACCCCTCAGCCACTGCCAGCATGGCTCTCAACTCTGCACCTCCTGTAGAAATTCAGGGTGCGGCTCAGGTACCTGAGCAACCAGATGACCCGCATCAACAGCAGCTGCCACGTCAGATACACATCCAGCAGCATCTCAAACTGCACTTTCACCAACAAGACAAGTCTGGGAGAGGTAAATGTGCTGTTAATTTGATTATCTATAATTAAGTTGGATAGAAAGTTTGTTCATGAAAGGAGAAGAAAGAAAAAGTTGTATCATAATGTGATTTATGCATGTATAATGACTGAAAAAAGCTTGTCTCCTGAGCAATATTAGATCTTAAATCAATCAAATACATTTCTGTGGTTTCTGTGTAAGGTTCTCACAAGGTCTGTGCTTCTTGTAGAATAAGGTTTGGTAAATAAACGTATTCACTTTGAGAATTAGGTGAGAAGTTTGATATAACTGACCTTCACAGTAAATGATAAGTTAGATCCATCATCATTTAAGCTCATTATAAAGACTGGAGACAGGGAAACAACAAGCCTGTCTGCTAAAGGAATCCACCGATCAACTCCTCTTAAACTCACTTTGTGCTCTTTAAGCTTGAAGGTGGTATTGTTCACATTTGTGCACATACAGTATAAGACTTTTTTCCTGCTTTCAGTGTACCTACACAGAAACACCTTTAATTATATTCCTGTTAGTTTACCATGTCTGTATCAGAAATTATGTGCAATCGGTGTAAGTAACCGATATAAACTTTCTTTAAAAATAATTGTATAACTGTTTCTTTTCTTTGTCTTCAGGTGCAAAGAATGGCAAATATGATTTGAATGGCTTCTTTGGGAACAGTGGCTATCAAGGTAAGAACAGACTGAATGAAACATCCTTTAGCTTTCTGTATTTTTCTCAAGCATCCCACTCACTCTTTGTACTGCTTTCTCTTCTCCACACAGGTTAACCCTACAGACAACGACAAGTATAATCTCCTTTTCTGCCGTTGTATATTATTTTTGATTGTTTTCTGATTGTATATTATTTTTGTTTTCCTCTGTCTGTCCATTAGTCCTGGTATTTTTGTGTTTGTTTGTGAGTCTAGAGATAAAACAACATTTAAACCTATTCAGTTTGTTAGGTTTATGTATATTTTCATGCATCCTTTATCACAGTTTTTTTTGTTTTTGTTCTGCACTTACTGTTCACTGTACATGCAAAGAATTGGCTGCTGGAGAAATGGAATTTGTCTGCTTTTGTCAGTATGATGTTATCAACTTAAAATAATCCTGTAAAACGTAAATCAGACTAATTTATTTTGCATGGGAAGGGTGTTTTTTTACTACTTGTGGCAAGCATCTGTTTGTGATTGTACAGTATTTGATTGAATAAAACCATCAGTGAATACCAACATGTTTCTGTACATTAAATACATTACAGAATGATAAATTAAGAAAAACAACCACCTCTTAAAGTATGTTAACCCCCAGGTGATCCTGACTGCAGCACTGTTGTATACGTGCATGGGGAAAAGGAACAGTCTGCAATAAGGGAAATACAAAATGCATTATGTTCACGTTGAAGTTGAAGTGTGATTCAGTTATGAGCCATGACAAGGAGCAGCTGCTGTAGTACACATAGCTTTTTGTAAGGATTACCTCAGCTTAAGGATAAGAGCCCTTTTCTGATTGGTCCTACTGGGAGCATGCCACTTTGCAAGCTCAACAGGTTGCTTGCTTGGAATTACACCTGTCCAATGATGGATCTCAAGGACCAGAATTTCCGGCAGGTCGTGGTCATGGATGTGCGCTGGAGTTCCGATTGTGGCTTCTTTTAGGATGTAAACGTTGATGAACCTGCGCTGTCTACTCAATGTGAGGCCACTGGCTGCAGGAAGTCGTGATGGTGCTTTACAAAGGGCCACGGCTGCTGGACTTTGCAAAGACCCCTCCACACCTTCAGTTCAACAAATATGTCCTGACAGGTTACCGGCCAGTGTCAACGGCTCAAGAGTGCCTCAGGAGCCTCTTCTACATGCACAATGAGCTGGGGAACATCTACACTCATGGTGAGTCCATAAATTACCTCTGCATTGTCTTCACTTTCTGCTCTACTCCAATAAGTGTCATTCTGGGCAAAGTGTCAAAATGTCTGTGTTTTTTTTTACTGCATAGGAATTATCCCATTACATTATATCTTAAGAGATAATAACACAAATGTTGCCAATCTAACTTAATGTACAAACAAAACAGGTCACAGATGTCCACTACTCTCACTTGTAGCCAGTTACAAACGTACTTGACAGCAATGGGTAATGAGGATATGGGGTATTAGCTGTAATCTGCCCTGGGAATCCCTGCCCTGGAAATATCCTTTGGTTAACGCAGTCTTTAGCGGTGTGTGTTAGGCGGTCCCTTCTCAGCTGTAAATGCCCATATGCATCATAGCGAAGCCATCCTGGACATGCACACATTTGCAAAGAGTGCAAACAGCTGCTGAACTATTGATGAATTAATTTGAGCTCTTGATGTGAGACTCAAAATTCAGACCTGACCTAAAATGTGCAAACACAAGCCTAGATGTAAAAATGAACAGCGCACAACCCAAAACCTGCACAGCCTTGAACTTCAGAGGGCCTCCTGCTCATGCTCCATTTTATCTTTGGCTACCACATTAAGTTAATTAAGGCTAACACTCTTACTAAGGGGAAGTGAAGGGTATTAGCTGCTCGGGTTTCTCTGTGCATGCCAACAGCTATACATTTCATGCTCTTCCTGGAAAAGAAACAGCGAGAGGAACCACTCAGACTATGCAATTCCGCATATTAATTGAAGTGATATTATTTTGTTCGCTATTAAAAAAAAGCGACGTCATTTACCAACCACATACGTAAACATTTTGCCACATTGTAGACATAACTTTCTCTGAGAATAAAATACTGATAGATTGCTTTCTAAAGGACTCTCACCCACACATGTGTAGGTGTCAACCATTTTTTCATTTCATTTCCTCATTTCTCCCCTGTCCTCTTTTCCCTTTCCACTCCTATTCTTCTGGTCACCTCAGGCATCCCTTTTTTCCTTTTCTTGGTGCTGCTGCCCTTTAGCATCCCCTGGATGGAGGTGGACAGCGTCTGGATCTGCGTGGTCCACTACCTGGCCTGCCTCTGCCCCACTGTGGGTTCAGTGGTCTACCATGTGTTCATGAACCACGTGGGAGGAGAACATGTGTACGACACCCTGCTCTCCCTGGACATGTTCGGGGTCTGTCTCGTTAACACCCTTGGTAGGTCGTAGCACGAAGCTGACTCAGTTGGCATTACGGGGACAGAAATAAGCTAATAAGCAGACCTTGAGCGAGGATTGTACGAGAGACTGACGTTTCCAAGGTCAAGAATTAACTTTTGCTCTCGCTTAACTCTTTTCGAAATCTCATGTCTTCATAAGTAAACCACATCTTCCCAAATGCAGACCAGTAAAAGGAGGTTGTATCATTTTTCTTTTCAATCTTCTTTTCTTACTTTCAATTTAATGCTATCTTAAAGGAATAGTTTGACATTTTGAGAAATATTCTCAGCCTTCCTTGCTGAGAGATAATTACCAACAATAACAGTCCTATATCCGACTGTTCAGCATGAACCAGCCAGTGGTTAAATTAGCTTTGCATGAAGAATGGCAAAGGGGAAACTGCAGTGACTCTCTCTAAAGGAAACAACATCCACCTCTATAACTCATTGATTAAGGTGGGGTTAAAACTACAGGCAAAGAGCAGTGACTCCTGAAGTCTTGTTGTCACCACTCAAAAATATTTCGTGTCAGTTCATTTTAAAAAGAGCCAGGTTAATCATTTCTCTTTCATGTTTTTATGCTTGCTCTTGTTGTGAGATCTTATTAAAGGGTCAAAACTTTTTCTAGTCTCAAAACAAATCTTTCAGAAGACCTTATTTCTGTGACCTATGT
Organism: Terapon puta; assembly: GCA_028564955.1. Classification (NCBI taxonomy): domain Eukaryota; kingdom Metazoa; phylum Chordata; class Actinopteri; order Centrarchiformes; family Terapontidae; genus Terapon; species Terapon puta. The sequence goes on from JAOXYL010000030.1 coordinate 9,539,048, forward strand.
CAAAGTCTCAAGCCTAGTCTAGTTTTCATCCATTCACTCGGATATCTTCTCTCTTGTCACCAGGGGCACTTCCCATCATCCACATCACCCTTCTTTGCTACCCAACCGTGCGACAGGCCGCCTTGCTGGCCTACATCCTCCTGTCAGCCTATGGCATCTACTGCGCCACCACGGCCCGTACCAACGTCCTGCGCCTGCGAGCTTTCGTCTGGCAGGCCCTGTTCCGCTTTAGCCTCTTCCTGTTCCGGGTGTACGGCAGCGGGGTGGGCAGCCCAAACTCCCTGCGCCTCTTTGTCATCATGGACTCGCTGGCTGTAGCGGGAGGACTGGTCAACATCATCCAGATACCTGAACGCTTTGTCCCGGGCCTGTTTGACAACTGGGGCAACAGCCACCAGATAATGCATGTCATGGTTATTTGCTCAATTATCTACCTGCACTGGGGCACTCTGGAGGACTTATCCTGGATTAAGACCTACCAGTGTCCTACTGAGTGATGCTAACAGGCGGACATTGAGGCTATGCTGACAGAAAAGAGATTTAGGATTCATTGAGGCAGGGAGAGTAACGAATAAAAGATGAGAAGTGAGTTAAACACGCACTTTAGTCCTAGCTGCTGAAACTCTTCACAAGGGAAGTCTGCAATTTGACATTTTGCCATAGAACAACATGAGGAACTTACAGTGTTGTAACTGTGGCACTCAAATGTCACCACATCAAATAAAAGATCCTGAGCACACTTGATTTTTAGTTTGTTCAAATGCAGTAGTTTTGGGCCATACTGCCCATAACCAATAGTGTTAAAATGAAAATGAAATGACTGTATGTAATAAATTATATATTTTTATATTTGCTCCAATTTGTATTTCATTTACGTGTGAGGAAGAGTCATTTAACAAAGTGAAACAACACAAGTCATTGAATGCTTTTGTTATTTAATTGCAAGAGAGATATAATGTATATACACCTGGAAACAATAATTTTTCTATTGCTAAATGTCAGTCGAAATTTCAACTGTTTTCATTTGGACTTGGCAACACATGTTACATTCCTTTTTGTTGGCATTCTTATGAATTTAGAGCTTTCTGGCATTAGCTTTAACCCTCACCTTTCAAAGACACCAAACCAAATGCATCAAAGCACTGAAAATTGCATCAGATTACTTAAAATTATGGCCACTTTAAGAAAACAGCGTGTGGACTGGACTTGAAAGAGGTGTGGATGTTGCAGAGAACTCATTACACAGCAGCTTTATTGTTTTACAACACACTGAGTCAATGCATTCTTGTGTTATCTGCAAAGTTGGACGACCTTCCTCCTCGATGCTCCCAATAACAGCTCTCTGGTCCATTTCTGTGGATCAGTCATCGTCCGAGCTGCTGTTGTCCTCGGGCTCCGACAGGTCAGCGATGGGAAACCGCAAGATGGCAGCCACTCCGCTCAGCTGAGTCAATTCTGAGGAAACAGTGAAAGATAAATTAGGAAAAAAAAAGAAAAGTTTCTGTCCATTCTTGACTCTAGGTCAAAAGTCTTGATCAAAGTCAGGGCCTTAATCAACATGTGACGAGTCTCATCAGTCCATTGTGCTGAGATGACAACAGTAAACTCCTCCATGTAAAGAGCACATCAGACTGTATGTTTCCAGTTATTCTATTCACGTTGATCTTTACAAGTTGGTCAGAATTGTCAAATAAACCCTTCAGAGCTGAACTATTTTAGAAAAAGGTACCCTGTGGATTTTCTATCCTCTGCTCCTTGTTTCGTTTGTCTCATGCACAAAGACCAGGGGGAAGTATTCAGATCATTTACTTAAGCAAAAGTACTAATACCTCACTGTGAAAACACCCTGCTGCAGGGAAAAGTCCTGCATTTAAAATCGTGTCAAAGTACGCAAGTATTATCAGCTAAATCTACTTAAAGTATCAAAAGTAAAAGTTTTCAGTCTACTTTTTTCTATATATCTGATGTTTCTGGATTAATATTGCTGTTGCATTTACATTTGTTTCATTTTAGTAGAGCAGATGTTTATGGTTGAGCTCATTTTAACTATGGTACTTTATAGACTGTTGGATAGTTTAATCTACAAATAATTACACATCGTGATCTATAAGATCATCATATGTTTGGAGCTCTACGCTTCTTTGAGAACCCCATATCTCTAGAAAGTAAAGTTTTCATGAGCGCTGAAAAACGTGTTTCAGCCTTTGATGATGCATTTTTCAACTAATCCAAGCAGGGCTTAAAGAGTTTATTTAGCTTAAGAAGGAGGAGAATGTTCTCATAACAGAACATGAAACCCCTTCAGTTTATCAAAAACATTTAAAATCCCCAAATATAGAGATATGTGGTTTTCAAAATCTGGACACCTGTCAGAGAAACGTGGTGGATTAAAAAAAATGGAATTATTATTGTGAAATTATTTTTAAAAATGGGTCTAAGGAAATACATTTAACATATTTCTTAGACCCTCTGTGCATTTTGAGAGCACTTAACACTGAATATAAGCATTTATTTCTGTTTCCAAAAGAACTCCGCACAGTACCTTTAATAAACAAGCCGCTATACTGCATCTGTTGAATGTCATCTAGAATCAACAAAATCCAAATGGTTTAATAACTTACGTTCACCAGATACATGAAGGCTTGAGAATATCCTGCATGAAAAAGAGACAGAAAACTCATTAGCCTGATGTTTGAGAAAGGATATTCTGACGATTCTTGCTGAACATTAACACTGTCAGCCTTTTGAAGGACAGCGCGTACCTGACGTTGCCGCCATTGTCTCTCACGTTGTCCACCAGCCGAACATAACGACTCCTCGTAGGGACGTCCTGGTGCCTGGACATGGACAAGGAAACACACAATGAGAACTGAGAACATCTGGTAGCATATAAACAACAATTCTTCCTCTAAAATCAATTTTGAAATAGATAACCGAAAGATCTCTGACACAGACAAACAGTATGTTACCTGAAGAGCTTATCACTTATCAATAAGGTATCTATGGCGAGGGCGTCAGCAGCTTTCTCCACATGGGCCAGTCTGTAAGAAAGCAAAGATACAAAGGTTGTTGATGATCAGTGAGGATGAATGAGGGCTTTGTAGGTCACCGCCTCCTGACTATCCTGGTCCATCAACACTGACCCATAGAAAGCTCTGTCGGGCTCGTGCTGGAGCATCTTATAGAAATCTTCCAGGGCTTTCACCTCTGCTGCTGCCTGGGGGTTTTAAAAAAGTACAAATTAGTCACTTTTAAATTAGTCATTCATTAACTTAGCATTGTTTTTAAAATAAGGATGAATAAAACAAGCTGACAAATCACAGGATGCACACCTTGGTGTCAGAAAGTCTGCTTGTCACAGTGGGATCGGAGAGAATTTCTGCAAAAACAACAATCACGTCACTGAGTTTTCACCATATAATGAGATATGATTGTTTTATTTACAGAGCCCACCATCTCCTACCTTTGAGCGAGTACTTGTGACCCGATGATGAGTGGACCAGCATAAATTTGGGCCGGTTCTCCAGCAGGACCTTGTTGTCCTGTCGCACCGCCTCTTTGAAGAGGTAGGTGATGAACTGGTCCTTCACAAAACCTGGACTGGCAATCAGGATGCACTTCACCACTAGGAGAAGACAAGGAAGAGAAATTAAAATGTGCGTACTGTTTAATTTAACTTTAACAGAAACAAAAAAAACTATGTGGAAACAATAATAAACCACCACAGTGTTATAAAAACGAACAAGCAGTACAGTCAAATGATAATCTAACAGCAAACAAGAAATGAAATGTGAAGAATAGAAAAAAAGGGGGAAGTATATGACACAAAACAGGAAGACACTGAATGTGTATGCACAAGTTGGTGTGTAGTGTGTGTGTGTGTCTACACAGCAGCAGTACTACCATCAAAATTGATGTGACGGAGAATCGCCTGCATCACGGCCTCATAGAACCTCTCCAGCGCCTGTAAACAGTGAGACAGACAGTTTGACATCAGCCCACGTAACAAATACTGAAGGACTGCGAAATCAATCTTGCCGACTTTATTCTCTCCTCGGTCTGCCCACTATCCGTTCGTGTTTTAATCTTCCTGACAAAACATTCACCGTTACTGACGACTCTTCCTCCTACTTGTTGGGAAAGATCTGTGCAGGGAGCTGACCTACCTTCTCGTGCTGAGAGCAGCTTCCCTTTCTCTTGCGAGGGATGGTGACCTCCACTTTTGCACGAAGAAGAGTCATGGCGGGGGTCACCAGCACCAGGTTGGCCAGACCCTCCTGCATTACCACAGCTGCCACATCTGCCTTCTGGGTTGCATCACATGCCTGCTCTACAGACACAAAGCAAAGACAGATTATGGATTATCCGAGATGGTGGGTGCTTCATTAAGTTATCCATAATTATGTTGACAGAGACTCACTATTAATGACTGTGTTTTACTTTTAGAGGAATTTGTGCTTAATGCCTGTGGTTGAGTTACAGCTAAGACTATTATTGTGGTGGAAATTGCCGCAGCAGTGACTCAGTGGACCTCCACTCCTTCAAATCCATGAACTCCATCTGTCAGTTACCCCTGTGTCTCCCTGTTCTGTTCCCATGGCAACACTCTCTCTTTGTTGGTAATGTGAATTAATCAAAGAGAGGGCTGTGCATTTTCCTGTCAAAGAAAACCAGCTAAAATGTCACCCTGTCAGTCAAGCAATGCAGTCATAGTTGGCTTTTAATATATATGTCTAATTCGTGATTACTGGTATCTGCAATGAGTCTTTTTGGCAGGCAATTACAACAACAATTTAAGGCATTATCTGATAGACTGCATCCCATCTGGAAATACTCAAGCAAAGGGATTAAGATAACTTGAAAGCAGGCAAAAATGTAATACTGTCATCATCGGCTCAGAAGAGAAACTGAAACGTGAAATATCTATATCTTCTTCTTTCAAGAGAACTGTTAGCAGTCTGTTTGGAGTGTGAACGGCTCTGAATTAAATGAGGGACATTAGCTGAACACACAATTTAATGCTTAGAGGGAAACCGCAGATATAGTGTGCAGTTGTTAAAGTCCACAAAATCCTCACTGGTAAACAAAATATTTGTGAGTCCCACTTGTTTACAGTTTGTAGGTCCTGGTTGACATGGAAGTGGGACATGTGCACTTAAATGAACCAAACACAAGAATGAGACAAAGTAATATGATCTGCTCACCAATTCTGTCCAGCACCACGCTATCCCAGTTCTTTTTAGCAAGAGTGAACTTCCTGTTGAGCTCAAGCTCAATAGTGTGGTAAGCCCCCATCTGACAAGTGAAGAAAAGGACCATATTCACAACAACTACTTATATCATATTAACAGGAGCAAGCTGAATAGTATGGCAGGGCAGTGACAAAAACACTGCAGGGAAAAGAGAACAAAAGTCTCCAAATTGTGGCATGAGTATGTTAATAATCTTCAGATCAAAACAGTTTTGTCTAACCTGCAATACCTAAAACCTAAAAAAAATAGTAATTTGTTTCCTCACTTTAGTCCATCTGCTTCACTTTAAAACAACAAATGTGACATAATTTAATTACAGACCTTGACATACTGGTTCTCCTCGATGTTAGTGCCTTTTACTCTCAACTGGCAGGCCTGGGAGTCAAAGTCGATCGTCTCCACACATAAGGTCAGTGTAGTTCGAACTCTGGAACTACCCACACTTCCAGTGGCAGACTCTGTTTGCACCTTCCTGTGGGAACAGGGGAAAGAGACTTGAGTTGTGTGCAATGATAGATTCGGTGTGTATGCATTCAAAACGACAACACTGCTCTAAGATCTTCACAGTGGTATTGTAAATATTACATTTCCATTGTTGCACTTCTCATGGTCTCATGGTGAGGCATTACGTTTTTCTTTGCATTATCTTGACAAATTTCAAAAACCTTTTGAGCATGACTGAGATTCCTATGAGGATGAAGATTTGGAGCTACAGCAGATTTGAAGTATTTTTATAGCTGAGTAAGCTAGAGCTGGATACTTGTAGTCTTGGAAAAACATAATTATTGCCAAAAGCAGAAGTCATGTGTAAATAAAGCCTCCTGTTGCAACTCTCAATTTTAGATCTGTCAAGTTACTAGAAAGCAAACATGTGATGCTGGCTGGATTGATTGCATTAGGTGTGTATCAAAGCTGATCAGTGGTTGTAGAGAAGGCAAACACAGAGTGGCTTTGGTTTGATACCAGGGGCATAGGAGTGGGGGTCTGAGTATACAGGGTGTGAAAATATGGTCAAAAGAATAGCTGTGGGTCCAGAAAGGGGCCCATAGAGAATGCATAGGGTCAACAATTGTGTGCTACACCTCTGCTTGATACCATACAAATACATAAACTGGTGTTTACTGAGGTCCTAGCTATGCACGTTATGGTCTTTTTTCATTCCACTGATTTACTTATATGGTTAAATAATATCTGCTACATATCCATATTCACCTGTGCATATATACCTCACCACTGCACATCTAACTGGGTGAGGCTGTGTATATAAATACTGTTTATTCCTTTTTCTCTTCTTTTTATTATTATCAGAAAGTGATGCATCAACTTTGCAGTGGCAAAGGATGATAAAGCCAACACCCCTTTTCATGAGGCTACAAAATTTTCAAATATTTGTCTGTGCACTACAGAGCTTCATCTGTCACCTTTACGTGATAGATGTTACTGGTTACCTGATAGTGGAGGCTCTCAGACTGTCCCCCACTTGCAGCAGGTTGTAGGTGTGCCACATATCCTCTGCCTCCTCTGGCATCAGGGTCACCTGACTGAAGAAGCGAACGTCATTATTAAAGAGCCAGTGTCATTATTAGAATGTGGATATATTCTCACTTCAAGATGCCATCATCTGAGGACAAAGACAGACAGTGCTACGATACCACTATAGTCATCATGGAGTGAGCATCACATAATATAGTCAGGGTTTGTTTTGTTTATTTATATAAGACTGAGGCGTTATGGGCTCAATCTTTAAAATAAAGACTCTAAGCGATACAATCTGTGATCATAGTTATATTTAGAGTCCAATGTTTTATTACACATTAACTATGAAAAACATATTACTGTACCAACCCAGATATAGTTGAACGTAATTCACATAATGTTACAAACACAACTAAGGTGGTACTTAGCTGGAAAATAGCATGCTGCTTTTGACCACAACTTAAAGATATTCAGTTAACCGTCAAAAAAAAAAACAAAGACACAGAAGGTCCTACGATGTAGGAGCATACATCCCTCTACAGTAATCATGGAGTGAGCATCAATTATCCCAAAGTCAGGCTTTGTTTTTGTTTACTCTGAGGCGTTGAAGGCTCAGTTTTAAAGTGAAAGTTACCCTGAGTCTGAGAGCTACCATCTGTGGTCATACGGTTATATTTAGAGGATTGTGTCTTATTACATATTAACTACAAAAGAGACCAATCCACATACAGTCGAATGTCAATCGCATAATGTTAATTTAGCACGACCGAGTTGGCACATGTACAGTCAGCTGGGAAATAGCATACTGGTTAGCCTGCTAACATTAACATTAGCCACGACAACTCACCCGGCATTATCTTTTTCAATGTCTTTATGGAGCAACTTCATGGTCGGATGGTTTTATGACACAAACAAGAGTATTTCTATTATTAACAACAGCGTAAAGTAGTTAGGTTACCGTCACCCCAAGATAGAGTCATGTTTATCTTACAGTGAGTTAGCACACTAAGCTAAGCCATCTCTGAACTTCTGAATGAATCACTCGGTGATGTGCTGCCAAGCGCTGACGAGGTTGCGTCATGCCAACATACGTCACGCCAACGTACGTCGTCAACCCTTCCCATCTTGGTCACTTCCGTGGGTGTCGCTTTACTGCGCAACAATAAGAGAGCGACACAAGCTCGGATTTTTGAGTAAACGTGAACAAATAAGGTCTTATCTCGCACTGTGTCGTGAATCCTCCCTTTAAAGACAAGTAAAACACGAAATATACGCGAGAATAACTGAGCCTTTAACACTGTGGTTTGAGATAAGTGAATGCTGACCGACGTTTAAATCAGCCAATCAGGAAGAAGAGTGAGTCCCGTAAACACCGCCTAATTGTGAAACTAACCAATAGAAGCGCTGGAATCGCCAACCGCCTTCCGTTGAGCCTCTCTTTGACGCTAACGTTCATCCTACCTCTTTTTTTTGTCGATGGCATGGTGCTAGTGGCCACGGCAGAAAAAAAGCACCGCCGTCACGAGAAAAAACACGAACAGTTTTCGCTATATTGGAAATCTAATGGAAAACAGTTGGTCGAGGCGGATTTCTTAAGTACATGACAGCCATCGCGCCTCCAACAAGCCATTGCATAGCCTCAAATTTCGAGGTTGCCAATTCGGCCCAAGGTTAGCGAGGCTAGCGAGGCTAACGGTCGCCGATTAACGTTTAACAACTCGAGCTAACGGAAACTCGGTCGCCAGGTAACAGTCGCTCCGCTTTTTAAAAAACCCGTTGGAGTCGCTTGGAAACCGTCCGGAAGAGAGGACAGCATGGCAGAAGCCGACAAACTGAACATCGACTCCATTATTCAGCGTCTGCTGGAAGGTAAGGCGGCTATGGGCGCTCGATATTTATCCGCCGGGGTAGCCATTTTAGCCGACGGAGGCTAGACAACGATAGCCTCCTCCTGCTAACTTCACCCCCTGCTACTAACTTCACCTCCCGCCACTAACTCGACCACCTCCTGCTTTTTCACCACCCTCTGCTAATTTCACCTCTTGTTAACTCCATCTCCTGTTATTTAACTCGCCCCTTACTATCTTCACCCCTTCCTGCTACTAACTTTACCTCCTCTTGCTATTAACTTCACATCCTGCTAACTTCACCTCCTCATGCTAACTTCACCTCCTGCTAACCAAACACGGGGTTTGAATTGTGCATCATGCTGCCTGACCACCATTTAGCCAGGTTTGATGTGCAGCCGCGAATGAACATTTCTTGTTGCCCGCTTAAAACTACCCGGGTAGGTCTACATATGTCTTCCTGGAAGTCTTAACACATTAGTTAACGTCATTAACCCTGTAGTTATTACTGAAATGAAGCATGTAACTGGAGCAGTGTACGTGTTTTTTTTTTTTTTGCATATTTGTGTTTCATAGCTTATCCGTGTTAGGACAATATTTGAAAAAAATGTGCCTTTCATTTTTGGGAAATGCTTTTTTGGACAGAGTTCAACATGTAAACATACCGAGATCTGGAAATGAGCTTAAATTTATTACCGTCTATTTTCAGTAAAGTGCTTTATTTTTGTAAGGCAGGCTCAGAGATTAAATTAATGAAATGCCACATAAAAGCATCCTGGCAGTTATCAGAAACTCGTAAATTTGTCCAGTTTTTGCTATTTTGTGTTAGCTCCACGATGTCTTTAAACGTCTCCCACCTAGAGGCTGTTATTCAGCTCTTCATCACAGCAGTTTGTTGCTTTATTCTACCAGGTAATCTTTTTTTTTCTACAGTATATCATTCCTTTTATCAAACTTATTGTATTCAATCATGATAAAGGCTGCGACTATTTATTATTTTTATCATCTATTGTCCACAATCTAAAGATATCAGTTTGCTATCATAGAGGACTAAAGAAAACAGAAAATATTCACATGCAAGAACCTGAAATCAGAGAATTTAAACATGATGAAACATGATGAAGGCATTCAAAGATCAAAATAGTTGTCGATGAATTTAACAAATGACAGCTAATGGATAACCGTTACAGCTTTCGTCATGATGGAGGGAAGAGACCACGAATACTAAAGAGCACTCACTACATGGCAACATGTGGCCAATGTCCATTGAACATTGAGTTCAGTTCAGTGTATTTTTCCCTTTTTCAAGTAAAACGCCTAGCATCACTTGACTGTCGTTTCAATATTAGTATTGTCTATCTCCAATGTGTTTTCTTGCGCTCATTTGTTTTGAATAGCATTGTTTTCCTATTCCCTGTAGCAAATGAGTGAGTAATAAACCCATCTGTGTTTATGGTCTTTTGTTTCCAGTCTGCAATTTCTCACTCTTGTTCCATTTTCTTCTCACAGTGAAAGGCTCCAGACCTGGCAAAAATGTTCAGCTGACAGAGAATGAAATCCGTGGTCTCTGCCTCAAATCCCGGGAGATCTTCCTCAGCCAGCCAATCCTGCTTGAACTCGAGGCGCCCCTCAAGATTTGTGGTGAGGCTTAGTTGTTTTCTTTAGATTCAAGGGAATTCTCAAGTGTGGTCTAGCAGCATTTACAAACACTCTTAGATGGCTGTTTTAGCTTATAGAGCCGGATTATTATGTGAAGGCTTACATTCACATGATGGTAAACATTCCTATTACCAGATGTTAAAGGATTTTAAATTAATGTTTATTGAATCAATCAAATAAATACATAAATGACTGTTTTAAGGACAGTATGCAGTCCATGCCTGTGACCTTGCCACATAATTACAGCACTGTAAGGATAAACTCATAATATTGGCTTACCATTGCAGTGCTGTTTTGCACTCTCAAGTCTCCCTGGAGATGCCCTCCTGTGTCATACTGCTGATGCCACTTAATAATAAAGAGTGCTAGTTTAAAGGAACACTGGAAATTTCAGGGATGGGTAAGGTTTGCACAGAGGTGACAATTACCAGCATCCTCTCACTAACTGCAAGCTTGCACATTTTAGTTAGTTGTCTCATCATCACTAAAAACAAGTCAAGCAACACTGGAATAACAGTGTACGTTTAAAATAATACATGACTGTTGTTAATTTGCAGAGTGCCAAGTGTTGTTGTACCTCCATCCATGTCCCTTACCTTTTGTTGTGCACATACACACGGCATGATAATCACACCTTTGACCAACTTTGCCGTTTCTAATGCCTCTCTTCTCACCAGGTGATGTTCACGGGCAGTACTATGATCTGTTGAGGCTGTTTGAATACGGGGGCTTTCCACCAGAGAGCAACTACCTGTTCCTGGGGGACTATGTTGACAGAGGCAAGCAGTCCCTGGAGACCATCTGCCTGCTGCTGGCTTACAAGATCAAATACCCAGAGAACTTCTTTCTGCTGAGAGGAAACCATGAGTGCGCCTCCATTAACAGAATATATGGCTTCTATGATGAGTGTAAGTCATGCACCGTGCACACAGATGCAAACAGAAATTAGTCCACAGTAAACAACTTAAGACGCAAGACAATGTCGGGACTCTCATAATGTTTGTATTATTCAAATGTGGAAAACTGAAAAAAAGTAGCATAAAGAGTAGACAAAAAAAATGTAAAGTTAACGATCGGTCCATTTCGTCTGTTAATAATCATTATGATGGTTTGACATAAAACTTTATATATACAGACTGCACTGCAAGTAGACACTGAAATTCACTTTATAATTTCAATAACCACCTAGTCTAAACTACTAATGGGTCATGAATGAAGTCATTGTTGAGCGAAGATTTACCAGCATTAACTAAATATCCTCCCTGTTTGCATCAGCCGTTTCTGTTACCAGTTTATCAGGATTATTGTGTCATTATCAACCAAAAATGTGCCCTTCACTTTGAAATGAGTCTACAAATGTAACTAAGCACACACACAGAAGCAGTGTGAATCTGAGTTGGAGCTGTCCTCTTAAAACTGACTCATTAGTAATAACAAAAGCCACAGCGCAGATATCCTCTCAGTACAGCAGGCTTCAGGCTAAGGAGCATGATCAGGCACTGGTGATTAATCACATGCCTCTCCCTGCTATTCAGAGCCAGGATTATGTAAAATGTTGTTTCTAATGTGATGCAATAGGTGCAGCTGTTGAGATTTTATTGGTCTCAAGATTAGATTGTGACCAAGGAATATGATTACCTCCTTCAGGTAAGAGGCGATACAACATAAAGCTGTGGAAGACCTTCACCGACTGCTTCAACTGTTTGCCTGTCGCAGCCATTGTCGACGAGAAGATCTTCTGTTGCCATGGAGGTATCCTCATCAAGCAGTTTATTTGGCTTCTGTCCAGAGCGCTCACACACACACACACACACACACACAAATGCGCCAATGCACTGTTGTTACTATCAACATGATGGTCAAAGACCTGCAGGACTGTGTGGGATCTTAATTTCTTGTTCGACTATATTAATATATCTTTGTCCTGTTTGTGGCCCGACAGTGCTTTTTAATTTTTATTCCTAATCACACCTACTGCTAACAGCCACAAAGGTGTGATACATTTACATCATAAACAGGTTTTGCTTATGACTGTGACATTGTTGGACTAAATGTGTACCATCTATCCATAAACATTAAGACATATCTCACAAAGTGAAAATTCTTTATGTGAGCTGGTAATGATCTTCAGCTCTTGAAACAGACTCTCTAACATGTAACAGCATGTTCAAATAAAGACTAAGCAAACACACTCGATAAGACAGAAAAAGAAATGCAAATGAAAACAAATGTGTTAGTTATTTTTGGCACCTATTTCTACGAGTGTTTCTGTACTCTTGTTATAGAAAAAAAAATTACCCACTGGTTCAGACAACACGACACCAGCCGACAGCCATCTAATGTCTCTGAGACCCGCTACACAAAATATGTAAACAGGCACTGATAACCATGAGGGCGAACTCCACCTCCCCCTTCTAACATGCAAAGTTATATAATGCAAAACATAGAAGGAAGAATAGTGTGGGCTTTTCTTCCATTGAACATGATAAAAAGTTTGTTATTATAGACCCTAACACTATTCTAGCACATCTTTCTTTAAAGGGCCAAATAGTTTTTGCAAGTAGATGATATTTTCCTGCATGCATTGTTTGTTTGTGTGATTGAACATTTTGGTTGTCAGTTGTGATTTGGTAGATTTTTTTTGTCTGGTGCATTTTAAACTGAAAGCAAGAAGCTAAACCAAACTTCAAAACTATAAGAAACATTGTGTGTGTAAAGCGAGTCAATCAGCTGTCTAACAGTGACCTGTCCCGACTCCTCCAGGCCTATCTCCAGACCTCCAGTCTATGGAGCAGGTCCGAAGGGTCATGCGCCCCACTGATGTGCCTGACCAGGGCCTCCTCTGCGACCTTCTGTGGGCCGACCCGGACAAAGACGTGCTGGGCTGGGGCGAGAACGACCGTGGCGTCTCCTTCACTTTCGGCGCAGACGTGGTCACAAAGTTCCTCCACAAACACGACATGGACCTCATTTGTCGGGCCCATCAGGTCAGTGCACAACCTTTAATTAGATTTTTCTTTAGTAGGAATGAAAGGCAATACAGATTTAAAAACGGTGATAGCCACCCCTCCGGTACATCTGGTTAAACTGGCAGAAGCTGGGCGTGGTCCTTCTTATGGAACAAGACCTGAGTATCACTAGGTGCTCAGAGGAGTTGTATAGAAACGATGACCAGAGTTTCTTTAGTTTGTAGTTT
>JAOXYL010000030.1:9552577-9593789 GCA_028564955.1 Terapon puta
AACAAGACCTGAGTATCACTAGGTGCTCAGAGGAGTTGTATAGAAACGATGACCAGAGTTTCTTTAGTTTGTAGTTTACTGGAGTACGTCTTTTTACATGGTTGTATTTTTCCACCAGTATTTTTGTGCTGTGAATCCGTTTATATCTACTCCTTTTTGTAGCGAGTACTTCTATCAGACAAGCTCATCCATCTGAATATTTGAAGATAAGTCAGGTGGAAATACTGAAATACTTGGATAGCCCCCGACCACAGCACACTTGAATTTTAGTGCAGTTTTACTGAGAACCAGATGGGTTGTTTCAGTGATAATAATGTATTTGATGTATTTTCTAGGTGGTTGAGGACGGATATGAGTTCTTTGCAAAGAGGCAGCTTGTGACGCTGTTCTCAGCTCCAAACTACTGTGGTGAGTTCGACAACGCCGGAGCCATGATGAGCGTAGATGAGACCCTCATGTGCTCATTCCAGGTAAGCAAGACACAACCTCCCAGAATTTTCTCAAAAAATTGCCTCTGATTTCAACATTTTCATAAAATCAGTTGTTTGTTTTTGCTTTTAATGTTTGCCATTTTTTTTTATCTTCGTCTTTTTTCCCTCTTTTGCAGATTCTCAAACCTGCAGACAAGAAGCTGTTCTATGGCAGTGGAGGAGGGATGGGCTCTGGTCGCCCAGTCACTCCACCAAGGAAAGCTAAGAAATGACACCAGTAGTTTGCCCTCGACCTCCGACCCATCCCTCCCGCCCTCTCTACCTCTCTTCTCCTTTCTTTCACCAAACAGCCAGAAATCAAACCTATACCCAGGGCTTTTTTCCTTTTTTATCTGTACTTCTTAAAACATTTAATGTTACGAATTGTTTGAGTGAGTGCGTGCGTGCGCAGATGATATAACGCGTCTCGTCTGCCGGTGAGCATTAAAATCATGTGTGCACGTGTACATTTTGTGTGAAAGTATTAGAGATTTATACTTTCCCCTCTCTCTTACCACTCTTCCCGTGGAAAGGTTGAAACCACAGTGTCTGTCTGTACAGTAATTTTGACTGAAACGCAGGGCTTGGGAGACAGTGGGAGATTGCTGACATGATGAATTTAGCAGCAAACCCCTGCCAGCAGGTGATGTGTGTGTACTTGTGGAGGAGGGAAGTATTTTGTTTTCCCTGTCCTCTGTACTGTAAAATCTCAAACACAGGTGTGTGCGTGTGTGTTTGTGTGCGCGCATACATGCAGCGTCTTGCCTGTCTGAGCGTGGCGTCACCGTATCCTTGAACAGGTGTCACCTTGTCTCACAAGAGCAAGCAAGCACACACACACACACACTCACACACATGCGTATGACTCTTCAGATTCATATGAGCCAGAGCTGTAAAAATCCCATACAGTTTAGGTTTGTACAGATTTGATTACTTGAAAGAGATTTTTTGTGAATTCGTTTTGTAGTCTTTCATCAAGTTGACCAATAAAGCGAGAATCTGAACTACAATGTCTGCGGGTCATTTTTATTCGATTTTGTTACACAAGGATTTGAATTTGTAGTCAGTCCGTGCAAAAAGCTTTTTGTGTATCCTGTTACCAGTATCTCAGTTGTAAGTTCTGTTTTCTTCCTCACTTTCCCTGCTGAGAGAGCCAGCAGTAATTAGACCCAATGTTAAATGAATAAATATTATTATGAAAGAAATAGATAAAGAGTTTAATGTTTTTGTTTTAATTTATAGATTTATAGGAATCAATTGTTCAGACAACCCACTGGCAATGAATTTCATACTCTCTAAGCACTTACATTCTTCTGTCTTCACGTTAACCTTTTATTGCAGGGATAAAAATAAAAGGCTGTTATTCATGTTCAAAAAAGCAGTATGAAATAATGACGTGATTTTTAAGAGGGGTTTTGAAAATGTATCACACTGCTGAGTGTTTCAAGTTTTTATGTTCAGAAATGAAGCGCCTTGAGGCAAATTTTTAAACATAATGGGCCTGTCTTTAAATCTGAACTCAAATAACTAATCAGTTAATCTGAAAATGAAATGCTTGTTACAGCCCACATCTTAGAAGCTGGAAATATCAAATGTTTGACATCTTGGCTTGAAATGTGTCAGTTGCATGGTAATAAAAAAAAAAAAAGGTTGGTAATTATTTTTCTGTTGAATTAATGGAATAGTTGATCAGCTCAGAGTTTTTCAAGACTCTTCTGTCCACATATTATCTTGATAATACTGAAATTGTTGGGTCTGTGCTCTAGTTTTAAATCATTAAAATGATTATGTACAGTGTGCTTGGCAAATCAGATGTTGGTGAAATAGTCAAGATTTGTTCAAGTGCATGGGCAGTTGATTTAGTGTGTTTTGCTTGTATTTCCATTGGTAGTGAATAGTGTTTAAAAGCAACACATTTTTGGATTAGCAGTTTACTTCAAGGGGTGGCTTTGTCATTTATACATGGCAGTTTAGCTTGAACTCAAATCATATCTAAATGAAATACATCCATGTTTGATATCACCCTTAATATGATTGCTGATAAAACATTTTTGCTGTTAAGCACAAATTAGTAATTGGGTTGTTCAGATTTACTCCACATGGAGGCGCTGTTGAGCTTCTTTTATGCCTCTAGTCGGAAGACATGCCCAGCAAACTGACACTGAAGAGCATTGGTTAGAAAAATACTCTCCAGTTTTTAAGAGGAAGTTTAACCTTTCAGGAAGATGTATGCCTAACATAACTATAGGGTTAGTGTTGTCATTGGTGAAACAGTTAGTAAAATATCCTCTCACCATAAATAAGTTGATGTCAATTCATTATTATTTTTTAAAGTTAGGATTAATATTCACCTTCTGTTGCTACATAGCGGCCGCATTGAGAAAACTGTACCTCTCTTTTACATTCCTCAATCTATATTTATCAACAAAGGATCCCATTTCTTTCTTAGGCATTTCTCTGGCTCTTTTAGCATTCATTCGTCTTCCTGTCATCAACACCCTTCTTAAAGGCGCTCCGTCCATCACTTTGCCTTCCCTTTACAGGACCATTGAGGTGAAAGGTGAAGGGTACAGCTGAGGGAGTTTTAAAAAGCGTGGCGTCTTTTAAATGGAAATGGATTTTCTGTGATTTCCTGCCCTGTAGCTTGATAAGAACTGTTCTGATCCGAATAACAAAGATTTCAGAAGAAGTGTTGAAATTTCATTTTCATCGTATCCTGAAGCAGGAACGAAGGCTGCTTTTTCAAAACTTTTTTTCAAAAGATGATGTGGTTAAGACTGAGGTCAGGCTGTAACCTTCTCACAGATAATGCTCCAATATTTGCTGGGTTTTCTTATTCAGCCTCAGCAGTACAATCATCTGGAAACTTTGGAGACAGACGGACGTTACAGTCGAAGAATTAAAGTCACTCGTGTTAGTGTCACCGGCTATGTGGTCTCAGATTCGTACTGCAGCACTTCTGTAGGATTATGTTTCTCAGTCTGTCAGTGACCTCGTTTCCAAAGTTTGCAGGTTTACAGTGTTTAATACCATTTAAAAAAGGGTCAAAGGCAAATTTTTGTTTATAGATTAAGGGATTCAGTTGATTTTTGTGGCTGCAACATGCCCGTCATTGCAATCAACCCAAAAATAGGGTCTTGGTTAGATAAGAGTACTCAAAATAGATGAGACATAGAAGATGTTGTATATTTCCAAGTGTTCATCTTTCAGATGATACCAAATACTGTACATACTTGTTCATACAGCTATGCTGGCATGAAATATTAAGTTGTTTGATTTATGACTGCTATTATGAAACTTGGGAAGGATTGTGATCATGGGCAAAAAAAAAAGGAAAGTGAAATCTTGTCCAGCCTGTTTTCGGGCAACATACTACTTATGTTCAACAGTGTGAACATCAAAGTATGTTTTCATTTGTGAAATATAATCCTAAATAGATGGTACTGTGCCAATAACCGGATTGTAAAACAGATAATGTGTTCAAACTTTTACTTTATAAAAACAAGAAATTAAGTAGAATTAGTCATCAAAATATTGAAACTTTGAAATATATCTAAATATTTGAAAATATATAAATATACTTGAGTGGGAGTGCCGAGGTATGTGCTGAAAAACCACTTGGATAAAAGTGAAGAATTCAACAAATAATTGTGTCTGTTGTCTCCCCACTCTTTGTCTTTTAAGTATGATCACGAAATAGCCTGCATCAACATCATTAAAAAAATAAATCAACATCGTGCATGAAGTCTGTGCAAATGCAACTAAGTGAACATGCAGATTTTTCTCCCAAAATGTACATCAGCTTTTCATCAAGATTAAAGGTGCTGCATTAAAACTACTTTAACAAGTGCAACTTATTCATAAAAGGGCACATAAAAAACACCTATCTTTGTAGTTCATATATTAAAAGAAAATTTTATGTAAATGCAGAATTTTTGAAGATTCCTGAAACCATTCTCCAGCAACCCGCATTGTGAGCCGCTCTTAAATTACATGCACAACTGACTGACTCAAGGCAGCTGTAAGCCCCAATCTGAAATGATCTCAGCCGCTAAAACTAACGGGATGCTGTGCCCGAGTCTGCACACCGAGTTCACTGATAAAATGTCTTTGCCGGCGAACTAACAACACTGGCCTCTAAAAATGCAGAGCCAGCCAAGTAAATGACACCCATCAGTAAAATGCAAGCCTCTTTTGATCAACAGGCTCACTTTCCCGTCGGCTCCCTCGTGGCTTATATAGTACAGCCCTAAGTGTGTGGAATGGTGTGAACATCCAGGAACTCTTCAGCACAACGCACCACATGGATACTGGTGACACCGTGGAGCCGAATGTGCCCTCCTTATTTTCTCCCAATAGATGAAAGTTTGACTCATGAGCCTGCACTAAAGGCATTCTGAAATAAAAAAGCCGCAAAGCTGTCGTGGTGCCATACCCTGCAGCACAGTGTCACCTGCTCTATTTATATCTCGCGAGGAATTCAGGATTCAGAGACTCAGCTGCCACTTCTATTATTACTATTAGCTAATGCTGTAACAAGTCCCCAGCAAACAGCGACACTGTAACTCCTTTATCCATTTCCTTATTGCCTAGTGCTAATTATGTCCTCAGTGTCAATGCTGCACGTGTCCGATTTTATTTCATTACAATACTGTTGGTCAGTGAAGCTTTTGGTGCCTGTAGGTTTCATAATAAACCGACAGTTTGTGGTTGCACAGTTGACTGAGCAAGGTTGAGATGCTGCTGCTGCTGCAACCTTAACTGGGAGTCTGTTGAGTTTTGTTGAGAGTTTTGATATTACAGTCTGTTTCTTAAACATGAGAATTGCAGTGCTTGACTGTTATATTCAGGCTGTATCTTACAAGATTAGATGAATAAAAGTTGTGTTCATAGCTACTGGAAATGAGGGTTCCCTCCCATCATTATGGCACCACAAATAGACAGTGAGCAACCTGCAAAATATGCTGTTAATGACAATAACCTTCTTTAGGAAATCTGACAGTCTTTCCTGTCGACGTGTCTTTAAGTGACAAATGTCGCCTTGTCCCTCTCACTTTGCTTGTGCCGTGCAAGTCAGCAGAGACAGACTTAGTTGCATAAGATAGGCGTGCGTACAGCTGCTGCGCCACCACAGTACTTAACACTTGTACAGAACTGGGAACACGTATAGAGTTCACTAGTGGAGGAGGGAGGGCCTGATGGGGCGGCACATGGTGATCCCTCAGGCTGGCACAAGGGCGTGGCATGTTAGCCCCTCGGTGGGAGTTGGAGGTGATGGGTGTCCCAGCTCGCAAGGGGTTTACACCGTAGTAGTGCCTGCACCCACAGGCCACTGACACTTTGGAGATAGACAGAGGCGGAAGATGGAGGGGAGGGAGAAACCTTATCCTTCTGGGATATTGAGTTAAATGTCACTGCTCTGCCCTGAGGGAGACACTGACAGGCCGACCCCTATCACAGCCCCCAAATCTCAGAGGTCAACGGCTGCACAACAGCTGAGGCCCAGAGAGCGGCTGGGTGAAACAGAGATGGGGACACTGGCAGAACAGAGTAAATATAAAATGTTTCAGCAACATGTCCAGGGACAAAAAAAAAGTTTATATAAACACGAAGCCAGTGCCAATTGTTAATCCCTTTTACTTGATGTTGGGCACTGAAATAAGATTCACCCCTCGAGGCTGACTGCCCTGACAGTTCAGCTTACCTACACATTTGGATGGGTTGTAGATATCTTGCTAACTGCAGTGTGGAACGTAGCTTTACATGAGTTTGCACACTCGTCATTACACTAGTGATCATTGTACCATTTTAAGACCAGTGAAGTAAGAAAAATGATTACGTATGTGTACCTACTTGGATCCAAATATAAAACATGTCATTGCACCAGCAACCCTCATTTTATATGAGTACATGAATCTGTGTTGATATTCCACAGTCTGTCTCAATGTGATGCTTTTATGGTGCTTTGCTGAATATAAATCTGCTTGCACTTAAAATATGCATCAAACCTGGCGCCACTCTGTTCTACATCACGGATGAAGTACAGTACCTTCTGGGAAAGGAATTGCCCCCCTCACCAGCAGAGCAGAAGGCCAGGTCATTTGGCCACGAGCAGCTGATTGGAAACTTGAAAGCTGCCACAAAACAACTTCCTATTTTAGAAATTCTCTGTGGAGGAGCAACAGAAGCTCATATTTGTCTTACGAGCAGGCTAATAATGTATATACTGTAAATATGTCCTTGTAGTGTTATATTATATCAGTAGCATAGCAGTACGTAAGTAAGTCAGCACTGCAAATATCCAAGGTTTAGGTCTATTACATGTATGAATGGATGTATGTGTAATAGATATATATTTTAATGAATTAATACCGGTCTGTTTGGGAACGCATTCACACACATAACAAAACACAGAAAGCATGCAGATAACACAAGAAATAGAAGATATTAAGAAGCTCCTTTGAAAATATGTTTTTAAACTTTCCATTTGCTTTATTTCCACACAAATTGCTGACAGACTCATTATGTCCTTGAAGGTCACTTGTGACTAAAGAGACATCCTGACTTTGAGGCTCAGTTACTACAGGCGTTTCTCTCTCTTTGTACATACAAAACATACATATAAACTTTTTTAATATTTGTTAGTGTATTAGAAAAGCATTTTATGTCAATAAATTACACATCAAATCAAAAACAAACTTTTCATTGGACTGGTTTAAAATGGCTGCAGAATTAGAGGAACATTTCATTCCTCACTGGATTTACCGGCTAATAGGGAGTCCTAAAGCTCACATTGATCTCATTCACACCATGGTGTGAACTGGGGATGTACTGAAAATCATCACCTGAGCTGTGAACTCTAACTAGCCAACAATTAAATACAAAGCTGGTGTCTGCCAAAAACAGGGACATTGCAATGACAGTTATTTGAATTGGCTGACCATCCAGTCTGTACTTGATGGCCTGGCTTTACGCAGCAGTGGCATTCAAATTAAATATGACACGACAAAATTGATCACCAACACACAGTAAAACACTGATGATCCATATGGCTGAAAAAGAGAAGCAGTTAAATTTTGTCTTGGAGCAAAAATAAACCTGCAGCATGTTACGCAATAACTGTCAATAAGCGCATTTTTAGAGTAAACCCTGCTCCACACTGCACAACAACATGGCCCGGTAATAAATAGATTGTGGCAAAAATGTATCTCATAGCTGCCAACCGTGACGAGCAGTGACCACTGCTGTTCTTACAGGAACACCTGTCAGTTTATTGATTAGCAACAGCAACTTGAATTCCTGTCTACAGAGGACTGCACCACCCAGCAGCCTGTTTACTGCTGTTAAAACAAATAGTAAATCAGCTGCATCAACGTCTGTGCTTAACATCATCCTGTTCTCTTTTATACAGAATTTTCAAGCTAGCATCTGAGTTTTTACCATATGAAGATTTAAAGCAACACATTCAGGAGAAGGAAAGCAAGTAAATAATATTCAGACAAATTGAAATTAAAGTTACTGAATTGAGCTAATGAACCCCAATATATGAGGTTTTCATTTTAACACTCATTCATCTTTTATTTCATTTAATTTTCTCTCTGTTAAATTGTGTGCATTCTTAATCACCACAAATTCAATGCTCTGAATCCACCACAAGAGGCCATTGTGCCTCACTGAATAGCAATTTGTGGCTGGATCTGTCGTGCATCTACCTAAGCCTTCTCTACCTCATAAAAAAAGAGAAATAAAATTTGATCCTCCTGTATCTTCAGCCGGGGCTTTTCCTCTGCGGTGCGATAGTATGACAGGCTGGCTGTCCTCTTGGCATTCCTGTGCCCTGCCGCAATCATTCCTCCACCACACACTCACTTTCTTCTGCGCTTTATCATTCCCATGTCTCGCTCAAACAGGTTTATGATCAGGTCTGGTGTTATTTAAGTGGTTATTGGCCCCCACTGTACTTTAGATCAACATACACATGTTGATGATGCAATTCTTTTGCACAAAGTTTTTCCCTCCTGGTTTGAACTTCATGTGTCATTGTCTGACTCTCATTCTCAAAAATGCAAAAATGCCCATTTTAAATTATTTGTCCACCATTTCCCTTCTCCAGACTCCTCTAGTAGTTCACCCCTCTCTCCATGGCTCTGCCACCTTCCTCAGCAGAAAGCAGTTGAGCCGTCACTCAATGTGCCCCCCCCCCACGACTCCCCTCCTCCCCTCTGGATGTTCTCCTGTCTCGCTCTCTCACCTTCTCCCTTCGTCTTATTCCACTGACCATGCATGTTCCAAAAACAGATCTCATTTTCATCCACGTTACAACCCCCCCAGCCCCTTGCCCCCCCACTCCAGCCCCTGCACCACCACTCTCCTGCGTTACCTCCTTTCCAAATGTCCTCAGTTCCTGTCCAAGCCCACCATCTCACATCCCCATTGCTCCACCTCGAGCCCCACCCGTGTCCCCCCCACCAGCTTGGTGGGTGGGGAGGGGGGACACGGAATTTGGAGGCGTGTTTCGGCGGGGTGTCCACCAATCCCGAGCCTTTTGGTAGTATAAAATCCTGAACATGTATGTGCCTATTCGCTCTTTCTGTCAGACCAGCACTCCTGAATTGGAGGGCGCCACACTTCCAGGTGAGGGTGGTGGACTAAGGGTAGAAACTGCAGAGACAACAAGAAGTAAAAGAGCGCGGATAGGCACGGTTAGACGGGAAATCCCTTGTCTATCCAGAGAGGATGGAGAACGCACACACAAAGACCCCGGCAGAATGCCTGGCTTACTTTGGGGTGAATGAGAACACCGGTCTCAGCCCAGACCAGTTCAAGAAGAACCTGGACAAGTACGGCTTCAATGGTGAGAAAGGGGGCATCGAGGTTGGGGTGGGAGGCCTACTGAAAGAAGATTCATAAAGACAATGTTGAGCCACATAGAGAAACTTCTGAACCTCCTGAATGATTGCATTCAAAATATCCCAGAAAATACAACAAATTTTTTGTTAGGATCATTTCTGGAAGTGTTTCAGCCGAGTTTCCAGAGACCCTCAATGAGTCGGGCTGGGTTGAGATTTTGCATGGGATGCTTTTTTAGAGAGGAGTTGCAACAGCTGGTAGAAATGCAGAGACATTGAGAAGCAGAGACTTTGAGGGCTTTGAAGAGCTATTTAAAGACAGCCAAAGAAGATGGCTGGAGAGCGAGAGAGACAGGTGATGGCTCAAGAAGCTTCCTGGGTGATATATGGGGCGGGCATTAACAGGAGAGATGGATAATTTTAGGCCCAGGCAAAAAGGGGAGGTTCTTAGATGGCTTACGATTAAATGAGTAATATGATTTCTAATCAATAACCAGGGGAATGGCAAGTGCTTTGTGATGAGGTATCATAAAAGCAGCAATAATATTGTTTTCACTGTGACATTTCTGTTGCCTAGGAACATTTTAGTGCCGTAGTGTTTCCTTTTGTTTAAACATTAAGGAAACTATAAAATGGAATAGCCTCTAAAGTAATTAGACCTAGGATAAAAGTCAAAGGAAGCTGACCCTATTTCTAACAAGTGATAACACTACAATGGCTTTTTGATTTCAGGCATCCAGGTACATAAAGTCTTCAAGAGTAAAGCAAACTCTAAAAAAAGTTTTTTTAGGCAGAGGTTAGAGAGAGCAAAGATCATGACATCACATATATCATTTTATGCCACGAAGGATAAAAATGTTTCTTGATGAATGCCATATTTTTGAACATGAATCATTTTACCTAACCATCCCTTTTTTCCTGTCTTTTCTTTCTCCACATACTTTCTCCTCCTTTTCCTTTGTGCCCAAATCCAGAGCTGCCCGCTGAGGAGGGTAAGTGTCAATCCAGCCACTTACTGCATAAATATGTCCAACACCTGATGTGACCCACATGGGCACAATATTAATGCTCCGAGCTGCCCTTCATCCTCATGCTTATACCACTGTACTGAGAACATATAATATATTTTTGACCATCTTTATCTGCAACAAAGATCACAAATCCATTAATCTATCTGTGAATACTTTGCACTTTCACTTTACAATGTAGGATAATTAACCCTGGATTTTTTATTCATTGTTCTCTTTTTAATCTGTCTTCTTCAGGTAAGAGCATCTGGGAGCTGATCATTGAGCAGTTCGAGGACTTGCTTGTCAGGATCCTGCTGCTGGCTGCTTGCATCTCTTTTGTAAGTAAACTGGTGTTTTTTACTGTGGTTATTCCTGTCACAGTCATTTTAAACTCAAGCAGCAATAGCAGGATTTGTAGTAAACATAATAGCAGCAACAAATTCCTCGAGACATTGACCTGCAAGCAGGCCACTTTTACATCTTTGGCACAAAAATCTCTGTCCCCTTGTACATTATCGATTACCATCCTTGAGCAGGTCAGTAATTGCATTTTAAAGCCATCAAACTCCTCCAGTAAAGAAGTGGCTGGTCATTTCTGTATGGTCACTTTGTCAAGATAACTTCTTGTGCCCCTCCAAGTCCCTCCACCCCTCTGTGTATTTTTGAGGACGACAACTTGAGAGGACCAAGGCAGATTGCGAGGGCTTGTAGGAGGTGTATTAATTCCTATGCCCAGCTTTCACCCCTTCGGGCAGCTGTCACGATGGCCTTAGAAGGCGAATATTGAGGAGCCAGTGAGAGATGGGGGTCAGGGAAGTATAGGGGGGCTGAAGGGTAAGGGTTTATTTTAAGAAAGCCCCAAGCTGAGGAGAGAAACTGAATCCTTCGGGAAAGGTCAGGCCTGAAGGAAGGAACGAAGGGCCTCCACAGAGAGAGGGATTGAAGTCAGAAGGAGCAAGGAGTTATGGGACATTGAGATCAAATGAATAACAACTAGGTAATCATATTATGGTGTACAAAAATAAAACACTGAAAAAGAAATTCATTTTAAATGAACACTACGTCTTGAAAGGGAAAGGCCTGTGTAACTGTACTTTTAAAGTCACCTTACATTTTACAGTTTTGTTTGTATTGTTTGCATTTTTTAGATATATTTGGATGCATACAGAGCTATAAATTCCAATTACAGCTGCAAAAAAACAAAAAACCTCATTTATCCCTCAGACACAGTGCAAATACTTAAAAAGTTAATAGTGCATTTAAAGTACATTGTAGAGAGAGCTTTAAACATGGTTGCATGCTTTTCTACTTGTTGTCACTGTTGTGTCCTCTTCTGTGCTCACACCAACTCTGATTTGGTCTTTGTCGCTCTGACCTCAGGTGCTGGCCTGGTTCGAGGAAGGTGAGGAGACCGTCACTGCCTTCGTGGAACCCTTCGTCATCCTTCTTATCCTCATCGCTAATGCCGTTGTTGGAGTGTGGCAGGTCAGTGACAGGGGAGCCGGCACATTGAGCAATATGACACATGCAATGCAATGGTGACAGAAACTGCAAAGGTTCCAGTTACTGCTGTGTTTTCCACCCAGACGCGGTTGCTCAACTGTAACATTATCACTTTTACAGCTTCGAGGCTCAAAATAGTTAGTGTGTGCTCTAGAGATGTTACAACATAGAGTTCATGTTAAGTAAACAATATTATTCACCCCAACACATATTTATTGATAGATACATAATTTAATTAGTATTTCAGTAATCATTTGCAGACCCAGTGCCCTGTTCATGTTTTGACTGCAGTGATCTCTTTTGATAGCAGACGATGGATTATTCACAATATGCAAGTCATGCTCCTCTACATGGATGCCATTAAGCAATTGGCACTGCTGTCAAGCATCGGTCACTGTTATCACATCCATGCCAAGTGTCTAAATCAGCTGCTACGTTCCTGTTTTTCACATTGAAAACAGAACTGACTTTGGCAACCTGCTATTTGAACATTTATGTAGTGCGTCATTAAATATTTTCTCTGAACACGGCACAGCATGTACTTATCTTGTTGCAGAATCCCTCAGTTAGTTAATAAGGTCCAATAGCGCACATAATAGATTTGACCTCCTTGTGTGCCTTCTGGTGGACATTCCTAATTAGACAAAGGTCAAAATAAGTTGGAAGGATGACCCATTTGACAGTTTTATTGATGACTTAGCTTGCACTGGGTCTTTCTCTCAATCCAGTTTGATTCCAGTTGCATTCATTCATATTTCTGTCATCATTCTCGCAGACCTCCTTTACTTTATTAGTCTTTTTCATGGATGTTTATGTCTTTTTGTTCATGTGTGCCACAGGAGCGTAACGCTGAAGATGCCATCGAGGCTCTCAAGGAGTACGAGCCTGAGATGGGCAAGGTTTACCGTTCTGACAGAAAGAGTGTGCAGAGGATTAAGGCCAGAGAAATCGTCCCTGGAGACATTGTGGAAGTGTCCGGTAAGAAATGTCAAGACTCTTCACCTGTCACGACCAAAGCATTTAGCGCTCTGCCTAATTATGCCGTAGCTGTGAAAAGACACAGCAGTGTTGACATCCAAGGAAGGAGAGACAAAAATTCATGATATATTTGTCTGGTTAAAGCTGATGCCAAAGCCACGTGTCTTTTTAAGGCAATGTGAGCGAGGCAGAACAGTAGCACGGCTGTGAAAACATGCTGACTGGAGGAAATCATGAGTATAAATACCCTCAGCAGCAGCAGCACCTGCCGCACCTCTTCTTCCCCCTCCCTGCCATGGCCACTTCTGTTCATTTGTCAGTGTACACCTGTTGCCTCTGTAGCTGGCTGTCCCCACCCCCGACCATGTGGGCCATGCATCTCATTGGTCCATGCATGTGTCAGTTTAGGTTCAGACTGAAATCCTTGAATTAAGAACAGAAAGTTATTGTAGCTCTAAATGTGTCCTTTTATATCCTCTTGTTTAGAATACATAATTTTTTATTAAGGGTAATATAAATTGTGCTACAGCTATTACATTGCACTTGAAATTCATTAACAGAGACACTGCAGCTGCATTTATTTTACATTTTATGTATAAATATTCATGCATATTATGACACTTTAGTAGAAATTAGAATAATTCATTCTAATGTTGGCTTATTTGTGATTCCAACAGTTGGTGACAAAGTCCCCGCTGACATCAGGATTGTTTCCATCAAGTCCACCACCCTGCGTGTTGACCAGTCCATCCTTACTGGTGAGCTTTCAACAAACCTTAAATCTGCCAACTCATGTTTTTTCTACCCCGTCTCTATTTGGCAGTTTTGACTTTATTTTATTTTTCCTCCCCCAGGTGAGTCTGTCAGTGTGATCAAGCACACTGAGTCTGTTCCCGACCCCAGAGCTGTCAACCAGGACAAGAAGAACATGCTTTTCTCTGTAAGTGCCACAACATCAATATTTCATCTTAACTGCTGCAGCTGTGTTTCAGGCCTTTTCTTCTACACTTACTTTTCCTACCAGTACCAGTTTCCTCACCTTTCTCTTCTTCTATTTCTTTCCTCTCCAGGGCACTAACATCGCTGCCGGCAAGGCCATTGGTGTTGCTGTTGCCACCGGAGTCTCCACTGAGATTGGCAAGATCCGTGACCAGATGGCCGCCACCGAGCAGGAGAAGACTCCTCTGCAGGCCAAGCTGGACGAGTTCGGCGAGCAGCTGTCCAAGGTTATCTCCCTGATCTGTGTTGCTGTCTGGGCCATCAACATCGGCCACTTCAACGACCCCGTCCACGGTGGCTCATGGATCCGTGGTGCTGTCTACTACTTCAAGATCGCTGTCGCTCTGGCTGTGGCTGCCATCCCCGAGGGTAAGAGAAGTTAAAAAACCTGCAACAGTTAGACATGTAGATCCTACTCTGCTTGTTTCTCAAAGTTTTCTCTCATCCGTTCTAGGTCTGCCCGCCGTCATCACCACCTGCCTGGCTCTTGGTACCCGTCGTATGGCCAAGAAGAACGCTATCGTCAGAAGCCTGCCCTCTGTGGAGACCCTGGGTTGCACCTCCGTCATCTGCTCCGACAAGACTGGCACCCTCACCACCAACCAGATGTGTGTGACCAAGGTGGGTAAAGCAAGTTGTTTTGTCAACTGTTTGTCTACTAAACGAGCCTATTTCCATCTCACTTAAACCTTACCTTGTTTCCCCCACAGATGTTCATTATCAAGAGTGCTGAAGGTGACCATGTTAGCCTTGATGCCTTTGATATCTCTGGCTCCAAGTACACCCCCGAGGGCGAGGTGTAAGTTGTTTTTCCTTTATTCAAAGAGTCAGTCATACATTAGAGGTCACATGAACATCTCTCATTTATTTGTGATTCTCTTTTGTCTTTTAGTACCCAGGGAGGTGCTAAGACCAACTGCAGTTCATACGATGGCCTTGTTGAGCTGGCTACCATCTGCGCCCTGTGCAATGACTCCTCTCTCGACTACAACGAGGTAACATCCTGATGTCATGCAGGATATTCTCTACACTGAAACCTCATAACCCTCCACAGGCTAACCAATTTGCCTCATCTCCCTCCTTTTCTCCAGTCCAAGAAGATCTATGAGAAGGTTGGTGAGGCTACTGAGACTGCCCTGTCCTGCCTGGTTGAGAAGATGAATGTGTTCAACACCAACGTGAAGAACCTGTCCAGGATTGAGAGAGCCAACGCCTGCTGCTCCGTAGGTTTTCTTCCTGATAATCCACATTTTGTTTCAAAGAATTACAGTTTTTAGTGTATAATCAAATCTATGGTGCAGTGAAGTGCCTCACTAATACAAACATAACCTTTTTTCTCTGCGTGCACAGGTGATCAAGCAGCTCATGAAGAAGAACTTCACCCTGGAGTTCTCCCGTGACAGGAAGTCCATGTCCGTGTACTGCACTCCCGGTAAGGGTGATGGCGGTGCCAAGATGTTCGTGAAGGTCAGTTCCTTCTTTCTTTCCTAATTCTCACAGGTTTTTGGTCAGGCACCTCATCTCTGACTGTTCAAACGTGACACATAACAATCCCCCTCCACAGGGTGCCCCCGAGGGCGTGATTGACAGGTGCGCATATGTGCGTGTTGGCACCACCCGCGTTCCCCTGACCAGCGCCATCAAGGAGAAGATCATGGCTGTCATCAGGGACTGGGGTACCGGCCGTGACACCCTCCGTTGCCTGGCTCTGGCCACCCGTGACACTCCACTGAAGGTTGAGGAGATGAACCTCGAGGACTCCACCAAGTTCGCCGATTACGAGGTGAGAACTTGATGCGCTTGAGATGGAAATATGTGGATGTGAGTGCACATAGGAACCTGGCTTGAATTGTCCATGCACACATCTCTCCTCAGACTGACCTGACCTTCGTTGGCTGCGTGGGTATGCTGGATCCCCCTCGTAAGGAGGTCACTGGCTCCATTGAGCTGTGCAGAGCCGCTGGAATCCGTGTCATCATGATCACTGGTTAGTATTATGGCTCTGACGTATCTTCAACACTACAAAAATGTAATATAGTTAGTTCACTTGTAGAACTTTATCACGAATTGTGTTTAACACACTAATTACTTAGTATTTTGGAAGCAATTTTTGAGTCATTCCTACTATTGAAAAAGGTAATTTATAATTTTTGATGGATGGTTCCTTATCAGTGACACTGAAATACCATGAATTTCAGATGTTAGTATATCTATTATGTCTCGAACATGTTAAAACATGCAACCATTTGCATAGAATACACACTGAAACATCTGTTTTTACATCTTTCACTGGCTCTCTACTAAATGTCTCTTTCTCCATATTTCAGGTGACAACAAGGGTACCGCTATTGCCATCTGCCGTCGCATTGGCATCTTCTCTGAGGAGGAGGATGTTGAGGGCAAGGCCTACACTGGACGTGAGTTTGATGATCTGCCCCTCCATGAACAGTCCGAGGCTGTGCGCAGGGCTTGCTGCTTTGCCCGTGTGGAGCCATCCCACAAGTCCAAGATCGTTGAGTACCTCCAGGGTTACGATGACATTACTGCTATGGTAAGAGCTCAGCAGCATAGGTCTGCCACCATATGTCTGTGCTAATTTGTCTGTGTGCATGTGTAGCTGGAGACAACTTACTCGTCTTCTTCTCCCACCCCAGACTGGTGATGGTGTGAACGATGCCCCTGCCCTGAAGAAGGCCGAGATCGGCATCGCCATGGGCTCTGGCACTGCCGTTGCCAAGTCTGCCTCTGAGATGGTCCTGGCTGACGACAACTTCTCTTCCATTGTGGCTGCTGTTGAGGAGGGCAGAGCTATCTACAACAACATGAAGCAGTTCATCCGCTACCTCATCTCCTCCAACGTTGGTGAGGTCGTCTGGTGAGTGGCCGATGTGACGCACATCCCTAAACGCTATCCTTTGTCTCCCATTTGTCTCATTTGGTGGCTAACCTCATCCCTCTGTTTGTTCTGATTTTTTTCACCCTCTCAGTATCTTCCTGACCGCTGCTCTGGGTCTGCCTGAGGCTCTGATCCCCGTCCAGCTGCTGTGGGTCAACCTGGTGACTGACGGTCTGCCCGCCACTGCCCTGGGCTTCAACCCCCCCGATCTGGACATCATGGGCAAGCCCCCACGTTCCCCCAAGGAGCCCCTGATCTCTGGCTGGCTGTTCTTCAGATACATGGCTATTGGCGGTAAGTAGGACTGCTCACGCTGTGCTCAGACTCAGTGTTAATGCAGGAAAGAAACACCTGTTAACACACACACTGTTACCTTTCCCTAACAGGATACGTCGGTGCCGCCACTGTTGGAGGTGCTGCCTGGTGGTTCCTCTACGACCCAACTGGCCCCGGTGTCAGCTACCACCAGCTGGTGAGTGATTAGGTCTCTTTCATGTTGTCTTTTACACACACACGCGCGCCCACAAACACTAAGCGCACCTCTCGTCCTTGCAGTCTCACTTCATGCAGTGCCACGATGAGAACGAGGACTTCGTTGGCATCGACTGCGAGATCTTTGAGGCTGCTCCTCCCATGACCATGGCCCTGTCTGTGCTGGTCACCATTGAGATGTGCAACGCCCTCAACAGGTAAAGGAAGAATTTGATTTTACAGCCAGTGAAGAAGACTCGACACTTTCTGTCAAAATGAATAACTGTACATAAATCCTTTTTTTTTTTCTTTTTCAAGCTTGTCTGAGAACCAGTCTCTGGTGCGCATGCCCCCATGGAGCAACTTCTGGCTTCTCTCTGCCATGACCCTCTCCATGTCCCTTCACTTCATGATCATCTATGTTGACCCTCTGCCCGTAAGTCAGCAATCAGTGCTCCCTACGGAGTGATTTAAGAGCTGTGTGTGTAAATCTCCCAGTTTGAGTTATGTTCAAGTGTCGTCCTCTGTGATGTGTCATTTTTGCTGTAGTTGCTTTCCACTGTAGTTTTCCAGCACTTCTGACTTCCAATTTTTTTCTCTCCCTCCCAGATGATCTTCAAGTTGACCCATCTGAGCTTTGAGCAGTGGATGATGGTCCTGAAACTTTCCTTCCCCGTCATCGCCATTGATGAGGTGCTGAAGTTCGTGGCTCGCAACTACGTTGAGAGTAAGTATTATTACACATTCACTCCCTCTAACATGTTAAAAAAAAAAGTAGAAATGGATCCTACTATCTAAAATAACAGTTCTGATTTCTATTGAAAAGCTTTAATATCTTTTTAATTTATTAATTGTATCTTCTTCTTTTTTGTTAATTATTCATTAATACCTAACAATATCATCCTGTGCTGTCATTTCATGTGATCATATCATCTCCTCATTTATCTTTGAATCCATCATAAGTTTGATAATGTCTGTTTTCATCTGCCTGATCTCATCCCTCCCTTTCTTGCCATTCATCATTAACTCACATAACCCTTTTTGATCTACAGACTAAACTCAGTCAACCCACCACCATTAGCCTGTAACTAAAGCAAGGTACCTTATGAAAGTCACTGTGTTTCTACAGTT
The DNA here is from genome assembly GCA_028564955.1 of Terapon puta. Lineage (NCBI taxonomy): Eukaryota > Metazoa > Chordata > Actinopteri > Centrarchiformes > Terapontidae > Terapon > Terapon puta. The sequence goes on from JAOXYL010000030.1 coordinate 9,570,885, forward strand.
TGTATGCATGTTGGTGTACTTTTTGTTTTGTCACGTATGGTCCTGCTCTGATGCAAATCTCTCGTCACTGGTGTCACACTGCTGTTGATATGGAAGCCTGGGTTCTCCCTGCTATCTGTATCTGATGTCCTCTTCTGAGATCTGTTTATTGTTATATGTGATGTCCGACCAGCTCATGAGATGCCTTAGCAGGCAAGTTAATGACCTCTGAGTTGCTGCTGTCTGTGGTAGGAGTGTGACCTGCCTATTCTGGTACAACATTTACATTTTTTTTTATGACAAAGTAAAATTGCGTTTGCCTTTTAATGATCTTCATCACTGGAACAAAAAGTAAATTTACCCATAGAGGATGATGCTATTGCTCCTCCGCAAATGCAAGAAGGCCTGCAGGGAAACGTGCAACAACTTAGTATGCTTTCTGCTTTCATTAGACAAAACTTTTTTTTTTCTTTCTTAGTGCAAACAGTCTGTCCCATTTAGTAATGATCATATGTTTGTTTGCATAGATTGTTCTCTTGTGTTTGTTTAGTGTTTAAGTGTTGGCCAAGTCATCATTTCCCCCTCTAATTTATCCATTTTCTCTCATCAGGTACAGAAGCTAAATAGAGATGTAGAAGAAGAGGATCGTAGGGGTTGGAGAGAAAGAGGCGGAAAAGAGAGAGAGGAAGATCAAAACCAAAGAGAGGAGCCATAGCAAGCCAACCAGTAGAAGAGAGAGGAGAAAACACAGGAAAATATACCAAAAAAAGAAATAAAACTTGTCAAAAAAATCTACAGAAAAATAGCCTCTATATAAGGAAGGAGATTGAATTAAAATGGAGGGAAGAGTCCCTGCCGATAAAGTACTACAATATTTAAGATTTTATTCTAAGAAATAAAGTATGTATTAAAAGTGATTTTTTGTTAAACTTGGATATTCTCAGCTGTTGTGTTTTTGTGTCCTCTGTCCATTTTCATATTATTGACTTTCCAGCTCATTATTCTTGCTCTAGTCTCTGTTGCTCGCGTCTCGTGCAGCCTCCCTGCTTTGGCTGGGCTCTGTACAGTGTGGTCTAGGGTTGCAAAATGACTTCATATGGGCAGAAAATCCACATGCCTCCAGCTGCCAGCGCTCTCTATAGGCTCCATGCAGTCAGCAGACTCTGTTGGAGGTCTCATGACATTAAAATGGGCATGTCCACTCGGTCACAACACTTTTGGTCTTATATATTGTTTACCTGATAAGCTGCAATAAAGTGATGATTACAAACTCATGTACTTGTATTGTGGAGCACATTTTTATTGATGCTTTAAACGTACATGTGGATTATTTATTTTCCCTCTGTGGATTCGCAGCAGGAGGCACACTAATTACAACGTTTAACATCCAGCTTTGAAAAATGAGTCATAAGAAATTTAGTTATACTAAATTTTGGTTTTTAGCTTGTGTGAAAATTTCTAACAGTATTTCTGCCTTTGGATTGATGCACAGAGTCAGCTTATCGGTCTTTGGTTTACAGAGCTGCATCAATTTGGAAAAACCTCAAAAATCGGTTAGATGAGGGTCCTGAATGGTATCTTGGCATCCTTCATTTGCTTTTCATAGTCTTCATCGAACATCTTCGATTGCTCGGGTGTAAAATGGTTTTTCCAGTCCCCTACTTCACCTGTAAAGAAAATGCAGAGGAGAAAACAAAAGTCAGATATACAATATATTGTAAATAGAAAATAACTGAAAAGTAACTTCTTTGATTATTTTCTATAAGATAGATTGTTGAACATTAAGGCTTTGTTTTCCTTATAGATTAAATGATAAATTGTTTATGAATAAAAAACAGAAAACAGGAAAAAAGAGGCCAGGGATTTTAAATAGCTCTCTTTGGATGGAAAATAATTTAAAACTTTAAATAAATTCTACATCCTAAAAGAGCAAAGGGCATAGCAAATATTGGGCATTTTATCTTGTTTTTGATAAGAATTATTATCAAAAAGGTAATCTTCTATTGACAGACTAATCCATTAATGGCCTAATTGTTTTGGCAAAATTGTGCATAGAAGCAAAGGCAAGAAATCAATGAACCTCCAGAGGGCGCCCCTATATTGTACAATCTAAAGCAGAGGGTGAAAAACATCATGATAGTGTTGAGTTTTCGTTGACAGGGAGGTTGATTAAATTGCATTACATGAAGAATTGTCAGAAATGTCAGACCTCCTCTCTGTGTGCTTTTAATGGATTTTTTTCACCGTTAGTTATATATAGCTGAGTCTATAACTGACGCACCTTTTCTCATGAAGGGAGAGATGGAATGATCAAAAACTGGTGCTGGGATGAAGCTGTAGTTAGCCATTGGGTTCTCCTTCATTTTCTTGAAGGATGTGAGCTCCACAATCTGGCTGATGACCTCATCGGAAACCGACAAGTCCAGGTACTTCATAATGCGCACTACTTCACGCCGAGGATTCTGGGGGAGTAAATATGAAGAAAGGAGTGTGTAAAGTAATACTGAGTCCATATGTTGTATAAATCTATCTATATGTGTATATGTGTGTCTTGATTATTTATTTATACATACATACATACACACACACACACACACACACACACAGTCTGTCTTGAGTTTCCAGTTATTTCTGCGATATTTTTCTGCGATAGAGTGATTGGAACAGACACTTCTTTGTCACAAAAAAACAGTCATGAAGTTTGGTTCTTTTGGTCACATTTTCACTTGAGCTATGGCTCAAGTGAAAATGTGACCAAATCTGCTGGGTCAAAAATATACATAAATACAGAATTGCTAATATTTGGTTACATGTCCCTTAGCCATTTTTACTTCAGTCAAGTGCTTTTGGTAGCCATTCACAAGTTTCTGGTTGAATCTTTGACCAGAAGTGCTGTAGTTCAGTTAGCCTGATTTAGCTATTCCATTACCACTTTTGATGTGTGTTTTGAGTTATTGTCCTGTTCGAACACCCAACTGTGCCCAAGACCCAACCTTCGGCTGATGATTTTAGGTTATCTTGAAGAATTTGAAGGTAATCCTCCTTCTTCATTATCCCATTTACTCTCCATAAAGCCCCAATCTCATTGACAGCAAAACAGGCCCACAGTATAACACTACCACCGTGCTTGACATGGTATTCTTGTGGTAAAAGGCCTCACCTTTTCTCCTCCAAACACATTGTTGGTTATTGTGGCCAAAGAGCTAAATTTTTGTTTTATCTGACCACAGAATTTTCCTCAAGGTCTTATCTTTGTCCATGTGATCAGCTGCAAACTTCAGTCGAGCCTTAAGGTGCCGCTTTTAGAGCAAGGACTTCCTTCTTGCACGGCAGCCTCTCAGTGCAAAACACGCTTGACTGTGGACACTGACACCTGTGTTCCAGCAGCTTCTAATTCTTGGCAGATCTGCTTTTTAGTGGCTCTCAGTTGACTCTTCACCCTCCTGACCAATTTTCTCACAGCAGCAGGTGAAACTTTGCATGTAGGCTTGGAGGAAGAAAATGCATGGCACTGTCTTGGCAGTGACAAAACAGTGCCATGCACTTTATACTTACAAACAATTGTTTGCACTGTTGCTGTTGGGACCTGCAGCTGCTTTGAAATGGCTCCAAGTTACTTTCCTGACTTGTGCAAGTCAATGATTCGCTTTTTCAGATCCATGCTGAGCTCCTTTGACTTTCCCATTGTAGGGTTTGTGGCCGTTTGTATCCAATGAGCCCTATTTAAATGGCCTCAGTCACCACCTGTAGTCACTCAGAATCACTCACAAGAAGTTAAGAGGCCATGCTATGAAGCTCATTTCATTGACACAACTTTTTAAGTCATCAAAATTGCTAATTCATGTTGCTGTATGTATATTTTTGACCCAGCAGATTTGGTCACATTTTCAGTTGACGCATAATAAAGTTATAAAAGAACCAAACTGCATGAATGTATATACACATATGGAAGAAAGGTCTTACTTACCTCTTTCATGTCCTCATAAAAGAGGTACAAGATGTTCCTCTTCTCTCTTTCCTCCCAGTAACCTTTCACATGGTCATACCAGGAACCCCAGGACACTGTAGAAAGCAAATTCAGTGAGCATGAACTGTATCTACAGAGCACAGACCACAGAGCACAGGTTGATGAAAGTTTCTTAAAAAGGGGCGTTTTTAATCCATGTTTTAGTAGCGTTCATAAATGATTTACTTAACATTTTGGGTTGCCAGGTTGTGAAGAATCCCCTTTAGCTAGTGTTTCTGTAGTGAGCTCTTAAGTTTGTCAAGAAAACTCACCAGTGAATAGTTCTCACCAAAGGGGAATCTGCACCAAGATCAATTAATTAATAACTAGTTCATGTTTTCCAACTGATGCCATGAAGAATGATTACAATAAATCTTGTTAATAACTCAACATAAAATTTTGAATTGCAGATGGGGTTGGCTCATTAGAAAGTGATAAACCATTTTTGTAACTGCAGAACTGATGGACTATCACAAAGTAAGAAACTCATGAGTCATCATGAGTATCTACTAATGACTCAACATTAGTAGTTTTGGATTTAAATGAACCAATTTTAAGTTTAAAATGTTTTAAAACATAGTTTAAAGGATTCTGTCAGTATGAAATGTTTGCTTAATAGATGTAATCAACATAAAAAAGTAAAATGGTTCATTTCACAAATTAGAATTTGTCTTGACTTTAAATCAGCAGGTCAATTTGACTCTGATCAAAAGAGGTGTCTCGTGCTCAATTTCAAGAAAAAAAATCAAAATGTCAAATAAAAGGTGTAGGTTAAACTATCCCAGGAACATTGCTGTTCCAGAGAAATAGAACACGAATGATGAAGACAACAGGAGGGTTGGCATTTGAGCATTTAAAATCCTTTAAACGTGCACTTTTTTTTAAACATTTGACCTTCAAGTTTAGGTCAAATGTTACATGTTTACACCCAGTTGACCTGTTGTCCAAGCCTCTTTAATATGTTACTTGCGTAGAGGGTTAAGTCTAGTTGAAATAATTTTGACTGCACAGGTTGTTTTATTCACCTCTTATAACTGATCTATAGAGTACTTATAGTTATAAAATTTGATTTGTTACTCATTAATAACACTATTAGTACAACTTGTGCCACAAAATCCCCCCACCCCACCCCAAAAAAATCTAAAAATGCATGTGAAGTAACAGCTGGTCTTTCCTGGGGGCATTTTGACATCAATAAAATTATTTTCATCTAACTGAAAGAACTTTTTATTCTGATGGGTGCTGGCTTCACTCTGCAGCAGGGTGCTGCTAATCTGAGAACTGAGGCATACTCAGTTTCTCATGAGGAAGGACTTGTTTTGCACTGTCTTTGTCACCAGCTACATTTCTGTTTTCCTTTCTGGCTCAGCTATGACTCATTATGTTATGTTCATTATGTGGTTTGTGTTTCTCAGTTCACTTTGGCTTTGTGCAAACAGAAATAACCAGTTTAAATGGAGGAAATGTGACACTCAGGAATGTGAATTAATCTCCTTACACTCTCCTCTCATGAACTTGTGGATGTAGCCCTCCCATGGCCCTGGCTCAGGCTGGGTCTTGTTCATACAATCAAAGTGGTAGTAGCTCACCATGTTGTCTTTGGCATTGCGTGCCACGTAGATAGCCTTTACACGTGGTCAGAAGACAGAGATAAAAAATGGGTTCACATAAGTAATACAGATAATAGGTAACATAATGGGTTGTATAGTGCGGTATTGCTAACCTCTCACGCCATTTAACTGCATTTGATAATGAACCTTTAACCCTATTAACATTCATGCATCATAAATTTCCTGCAGGATTGTTTTTCTCTCAGCCGATAGTCTGAGTGTTACCTTGCATTTCTTTTCCCAAAATCCAGTAGGCACCAACTGAAAGGGAAGGTGTGTCTTTATAACTCTTGGGGGACTCATTTTCTGCAGGAGGTCAAGACCTGTAATATTTCAAGAAAAAGGATATGCACATAAGAAAGAGAGATTGATACATTCTCTACAGCTGCTTAATGACCCTAAAGTGACTTATAAGGATTTGTTTTACACTTAGGGAGAAACCTTTTAGTCTGAAAAGTTGTCAAGATTACCGCCCTACCAACTTTCTGACATCATTTCATTTACCGTGTGAAATTAGATAAAGCATGTTGACATTTTAAACAAAGGAGGAGTAACCGGCAATGACCCAAGAATTAATGTTTGTTTTTTCATCAAATTCAGATTTCATTGAAATTTGAGGGAACTGCAAAGTCATTCCTAACACCACAATTAAACATTGTCTTTTTTCCCAATGTGATCCTTCACATTTTCTGTAATGTTTTGAATAAAAACATTTTCTTTCTTGCTTTGTTATTGTGTGTAAGACAAGAAGACCGATACCAAAACATTGTGTGTTTTTTTTTCACCACCAGCTGAAACTGAAGAGCATGTTTGTTCTTCTACATGTCAGTCAGGCAGTTTGGTCATTGTGGTGCTGGGATGGAAATGTTTATGGGTTAATAGCTCATTAACCCTGATTAAGGCGGAGGAAACAAGCCGTTATGAAAACATTCCTCCAGGAATTGGATTTGTGAGTTTTGACGTGCCACAATCAGACTCAGTTGGGAGATGTATTTGCAAATAGCAGAAGCCAGTGGACACAAAGTGCACATCAGTGATGTACTTCATTAATACACGAGTGCAATGAAATACCCCCACACGTAACTTCAGAAATACCAACCTGAAGGGATTGGTGGTGGGGAGCAGATTTCTAGGAAGGGACTGCGGACAGGTGTGGGCGCTCGTCTGCAGGCTTCGGCATCTCCATTGTGAAGAAGCAGGTCGACTATCTCCTGGGTCCATGTTGTCCCTTGTGGTCCAAAAAATGCAAATAAAAAACTGAGCTGAATGAACAAGATACTTTGTCTACCACTTTGGGGGCGAATCTTACACAAACGCCAACTAGAATTGTGTCCTTTCTTTTCTCTTACACTTTTACAGAAAGTAGCAATATCTTACCAGACCCCCAAACCACACAGGTTGAATAATTCCCCAGGTACCATCAACCAAGAACAAACTTGTTGTAGAAGTGGATTTAAATGATAGCTTGACTGAGCCTTAAAAAGGATTTGGAGTAGCAGCAGGTTTTCTTGAATTCAGTTTTAGTTTTATGTACTTTTTCAATTCTGTTAGTTTTGTCACTTCCCTACATGATGGGGTCATCCCAGTCTGTTAAATTAGCTATATTTAAGTGGTGGAAGATGTATTATATGAGGAAAGAAAAAATATTATTACAAAAATGCACACGGAAAAAGTATAAATGCATCAAAAGCTTTTTGAAAAAGTGTCTACATTCCTGTATTTCCAGCTTTCAAGAAAAGTGAGCAATATATTTTTATATTATTGGATTATTATTTGATTAATTTTACATGATGTCTAATCTTTTTTATTTTCTGCAGAGCAGTGTGATCTATATCTTTCTTTGGATTATTTCATGTTTTGTATTTCATAAAGCTGTCAAATAAACATAGCGAAATAAAACATACATTTTTCTCTGATATATTGGTGAGTGAAATGCAAATACTCAAGTAAATTACATTATATATCCACTTAAGTTACTTTTTACCACTGGTGGTAACTGTGTGAACACTTAACAGAGCTTCAATAAAACAAAAACATATAAAACACAAAGTTCCACTCACACTTTCACACACTTCCTGTCCAGATGCACCTGAAAAACAGCTAACCGAGTACCTGCTTTGGGGTAGGTGGCGATGAGGAGGTCTGAGGGGTCGGGACAGAAAGCCCAGATGGAGTCCCAGTTATCGGCGATGTAGTTCATCAGAGGAACTCCTCTGACAGGGATGAGTGGAAAGCGAGTTAAGGAACCGCTGGCCTTCTCAATGGCCTCACTGTAGGACATCTCCTTTGACATGACTCGTGCCGTCAAAAGTTTAATCGAGGAAAGAAGCAAACAGAAGCCAAAATCCAACAGCGAAGTGAGCTCAGGGGAGACGAGCACAGCCACTTCTTCCTGAAGTGCTGTCCACTGCAGGTCCTCTCTCAGCTGCCTGCTAGTCTTTTATCAAACATTCACCGAACACTCCCTTTTCAGTTGTCAGACGCACGACTGCTGTGTATACATCCTTACTCCTTTGTGATGGCTCCTCCTTGCGACTTTATGCTGCTTGCCTAGTTTTGTCTAGATTCCTTGTGGTTTTCACCCTAAATCCTCTCCAACAGCTGAACCCAGGAGAAAGAATCCCTCAGTGGGCTTTCCTAGAAGCGATCCCTCCTGAGCTCCAAGCTGAAGCCTGAGTGCTTCAGTCACTAAAAATGTGTCTTTTATCTTTGCGACCTGGCCGTCTGAGTGCTCGTACCAGGTTCTTCTCTGTCTGCAATCACTGGAACTTGCACAGCACGGCTAGACCTACCCTAAAGTGCCCTTATGTAACATTCCCAGTTACGTATGAATTCCACTTTTGCTCACAATACTATCTCAACCACTTCCTCTGTAATTTGAGAGAGGGACAGGGCAGGGTCTTAAAAGAGCTCCGCACACCACAGAGAGGCAGTCTACAATCACAACAGGCACAAAAGAGATTGAACACTTCATGTGAGAGCTCAAGTAATGATCATGTTCTTTGACTCACTCCTTTGTGTCCTGCTCTTTTACCAAGAAAACAGATGTTGCAAAGTGAGAGTGAGTGTTTCTGTCAATCCAATTTTTTGTGAGAGAAAATGTCTAAACTCCACCTGAAGCACACCTTTGGACCCCGAACTTTTAAAGCCAACAGAAGTGATGATAAGGGCAGTAAAATATTGGCTTACAAAGATTTGATTTTGTCATGTGATGTCAGTGGAAACGCAGCATGCATGTGCACAGCGACGTGCGCTCTGTTCAACCAGAAGCTGCTGTTTACATTCCAGGATTTCCACGTTCAATATCCTGGTTGAGGTAGAAACAATATTTTCTCTGAAAATAAGCACAGCTCGGCCGGCGCCTAAAACCTTTAACAACAGACAGACAAAAGACCGCTTCTGAATAATTGTCTTTGAATAAGTGTAGAAAGCCACTGAAATACATAAGAAGTTTGGAGCAACCTGAAGGACAATGCCTGGTTTTTAAGATAAGTTAAACAAAAGGACATTAAACATTAAAATAAAGAAGTATAAGTAACTTTGTTTGGTTGTTTTGGGGGTTTTTAATCACAGTTCCAAGAGGAAGTTATTGCCATGTATTAGAAGTTAAAGTGCAAAAGGCAGGTTTGCAAGATTAGTCTCAGGTTGATTGGATGAGACGTTATTTGGCATCATTTGAGAGGCACAGTGGACTCAGGATGTTTGAGGGCCAGGACAAAAAAATACAAAGGGCACCAGTTGTATGCCGTGTGGTATATGTCACTCCATTGTGTTTTGTCCACTGAAAGGCCACCCTAGAAGACATGTTCTACCCCAAAGTTTGATTATGAAAAGAAACATTGAACAAGACTGCTGAAAAAGTCACTTTAAAATCTCTGTAGTAAAATAAATGTACTATAAATAGCTGATTAAATAACATTTCATAATGATGAGATTTTTTTTTTAGCATTCTTCAATATTTCACAAATGTTCATATAATTTTACACACTTTATTCATCTTAATGTTTTTAAGTCTGTCTTTAATATTGAACATGTTGGGATTCCATATACAATAAAAACAATTTTATATGGAGATATCATTACGTTGTAAACATAGGCCTGGCAGTGGCCCCACTGGTCTGGATAAGGGTCATGGTGCATGTTGCTTTCCATTCCATTAAGACAACTGAGTGACAAATAATTTACAGACCATGAGCAGCTGAAGGACATAATGTTCTTCACAAATCTGTTCACAGTACTTAATCCAGAAGGAGGTCAAATCAATTACTTGTTCTTGGTTTAAATCTGTGCAGTTCGATACCTACACATCTGGGAGCACAGTTTTTCCTCTCAGTGTGCAGCTGCACCAGAGTAGGTGAGTATTTCTGGAAACAAAGAGCGGCCAAATGAGATCCATCAATAAAACAACAGTATAGAAGCATTAAAGATTAAGACAGAAAGTAATAGTGAATGAGGTTGGGGCCATGTTTTACCATAGCCATGACGACAGTGGTGTTTTGTTTTGTTTGCTCAGGTCTCACTCACGTGCGAGTTTTCAGTGACTAATACAATATAAAGAGGAAATTTGACCTGGCATTCTTACCTCAGACAGAAACAGACTTCCACTTATGTAAAAAGGTTTTTGTTTCTGTGATCTGTGCTTCCAATAGACCCCTTACAATCATGTTTTAAATGTTAGAGGTTTGTTTTACATGTAACTTTACCTCCTCCTTAAAATTAGTAAATAATGTGTTACTACCTGGCCAATGCAGATGCTGAAAGTTCTTTTCCAGTGGTCATGCCACCACCAGGGGGCACAGCAGGAGAATGTACCCAGTGTCAGTGATTATACTACAAACTGTAAATGGTTTGACAAAGCTGTGCAAATATATTTACACTGATGATTTTCTATATTGTAGCATGCGGTTAGTTTCTGGTGTAGCTGTGGTGGTGGATGTATCAGTTGGGATGGAACTAAAAACACATTTTCATCCATTTTTTTTTTTGTTGACACGCTTTTAAATACTATTTTGCACCTACATTCATTTGTCATAATGAGTTCAATAGTATGATTAAAGCTGTATCATGTTTTTCTGTGTTAATCAAGTAAACCTGCATTATAACATGGAAGCATGATGGTATCTAACTCCTGGGGATGATCTGGCAAAAGCAGCACATGCAATTCATAATATGGTAGGTCAACACTTGTATTTCATTTCAACATGTGATGGGATGTTAACCACTTACTTCACCACTTCACTCTATTTCTCGCTCTATCAATTTTCAAACCACTGTGTTTCTTTAAATTTAAGAGAATTTTTAAGTAGTTAGAAGTTTAACCATACAGACTATGAGTTTTATAAGTAGTTCATATTGCTAATCCATCTTTCACTCTCAGTAGTTTATGAATGCAGGCCAAGTTAAAGGGCTCACCTCGTAAACCGGAAGGAACGCGACCAAAGATTACAATACATTTCTTTTGTTCCAGTGTTGCTCTCCAGGAACATTTTGTTCACGTCTGATTGGTATTCTGTATTGGAAGTCTGAAGCCTTGCAGGGTGCTGCTAATCTCATCACAGCCACTGAGGCATACTAAGTATCTCATGAGGAAAAGCAACGAGGTCAAGTCTTAGCAACTTATTTATGCATAGTATCATGGTTCCCAAAGGCTGCCTTATGTGTAAGCAGAAAAGGGAAGTGTGATTAAAGGTTAGATGACAGTGGTTTTATAATGTTGTTTGATCCAGTTAAATGAGCGTTCAGCCCCTAGTCAGTAATAGTAAACCAAGTCATCTTTGACCTTGTGTACCACTTAGATAGGAATTACACATAATCAAAAGGGACAGATTACGACAGCATGAAGAATACAGAGAGGAAGTAACCTGATGAGAGGTGTTGATAGTGTTGTATTGTGAAACATGATAACTTCTCGAGGAGCAGCTTTTGTCAGAAGATTAAGACCTAACACGTGAATATACAGAAAGACCTGAAGCTCACTTCTTATGTAACTCACTGTTTATAAGGTCATGTGAGATTGTTCCACACAGGCTCTCTTCTCTTCTCTCTTTTATTTACTTTCGTTTTGGATGTAGCACAGTTTTGTCTTGATTCATTGTGTGTTTTCAGACATTAATGTTTCAGACTTTTCCTGGAGAGCCCCTGAGACTGTGCTCTGTCCTGAAAAAAAAAGTCCTATCTGGGTCATAGACAGGAAACTCCATAATAGCAATAATAATCATTTTATAAATACAATTTTATGAACCAACATTATTTGCAATTTCAGCAATCAACTATGGCAAAAATGGCAAAAGCAGAAACATGACAACTTCAGTTATTTTTCTAATATTAATGCAGTTACTACAAGCAAGCTGCTAAATTAATTTAAACCACCAGTTTAATTACACTTTACCCAGAACTTTAAGTTTATTAAGTTATTCTTATTTTATTAATTGTTGTATCTGTGGTTGAATCGGTTTAGTTTATTGGCTCCAGGTATAAATCATTGACGCAGACTTACATGTAAGAAAAAAAAACTTCCTTCTATTTTATAGTTTTTACGGTAATTTTATCTTAGAAACGGAAATCGCCTTTGACAACTTCCTTAGCAACAAGAAGCTTCTTCGTCGGAGTTTGAATGTGTAGCATGTTTAGCTAAAACCCTTCAGTGTTGGTGTTTTGGGACATTTTAATTTATTTAAACATTGTTTTATTTCATTTGACTCATGCATGAAGCTGTAACTATGCCTCTCTGATGTGATGAGTCCCCTCCAGTGGTGTATTTATCTTCAGGTATTGATCCTCTGGTGCGGCCGTCCGGCTCTCTCAGCCACCGAACCGTCAGGACTCACTTCATCTGCCACCAGCAGCCCGGCACCTGGGGAGACTCTCAGCCCGGCTACCCCCCCACCGGGCGGTACCGAGGCGGGGGGCTCCACTACTGAGGGGGTCACTCCGAGCTCCACTGAGGGCGTCCCTTCTGGCTCCACCACTGAGGGGGTCACTCCGAGCTCCACTGAGGGGGTCACTTCTGGCTCCACCGCTGAGGGGGTCACTTCCGGCTCCATCACTGAGGGGGTCACTCCGAGCTCCACTGGGGGGGTCACCACGTCTGTATCTGAACCCCTCCCTGAGCCCACCGTCCCGCCTGTGGTGTCTTCAGAGGGTAACTTCACCTCCCCGATTTATTATTATTCCTTGTAATCTGATCAGATCACACTGGGAAACTATTAGTTTGTGCTTTTTTTAAGTCAGTTACACTTGAAAGGTCAACCACGACATCTGATGTGAATTAAAAACTTGAAGTACACATTCGTGTTTCTGTACAAATGCATTTTGATTATTTCCAAGTCTTTTCTAATAAGATTAATGGCCACTGGGTATTAGTTTGTTCCCAGGCTTCCATGTGTAAATAAAAATGCCGCATTTCCTGCATCATAATAGATTGAATATTTTTAGGATTTGGTTATTGACTGGACAAGCCACAACATTTAATGAAGTCTTCACATGTTGTGATGGACATTTCCACCATTCTCTGAAGTTTTGTAGATCAGGCAGTGAATTGAGAAATAATCTGCAGACTCATCAAAAACAAAACCAATAGTTTGCTTCAACACAACTAAAGTGTATTTGTATTGGACATAATAACACAGTCTAAGATTTTAAATCCTCTTGCGTTCTTCCTCTTATGTCTCATTAGACCAGCTAAATTTGTCTGTTATTTTGCTCAAAAGTCAAGTCACCCTGATGAACACAAGTCTTTTCTTTTCTCGTCCAGGTTGCCTTTGTGATTTAACCCCTGATTTCTGTGACATCGGCTGCTGCTGCGACACAGTTGATTGTGATGTTGCAAACCTGAGTACTGTCTTCTCTGGGTGTCCACAGAAACCCATGTAAGTCCTCTGCACGTGCTCCGAAGTTTTAGAGCAGATAAAGTGCGTGTTTACATTTAACATTTAAGAGTTCAAACTTTATTGTACAGATCCGGAGTTTGCATCGAGAAATGGCTGATGTTCAGGAGTAACGTGGATTCGTCTCTCATCACCGTGACTGACTCCTTGTTCTGTGTCCAACCTGAAAGTAAAAAGATATGCTAAGAACATCATATGATTTATAATTCATAGCCATCAGTGCTATTACTGATCATGTTACAGCTTATTTCACCAGAGCTTATTTATTAAAAACATAGAAGTGCACTATATTAATGCTAATAAAAATCTGCATATTTTTTAAACATCTCTCCTGACAGATAAAGCATCCCAGTCCCTCCCAGCTCTCCTTCAGTATCCAGCTTTAGGTGACTCGTACCATTTCTCACCACCTGCACCTCTGAGCAGCAGCCACAGCAGAGATTTCTACAGGGTAAACAGGCCTGCTTCTCCTGCTCACAGCGTCTAAAGTTTTATATAAACTGAGTTGGAGGGTGTGTCTTTTATAAATTAAATGCAAAGACTCCTTATTGTTTTAGGTTGACGATGTCATCCAGACGTATTTCTCCGGCTCGTCCGTGCGGGGACTCCTTCGTCAGCCGTCTCCGGGGGCTGCTGCTGCTTTCTGCTTCAACCGCAACCCTGCAAGTAAGTTCACACCAAACAGAATGAATGAAGACTTTGTCGTGTCTTTCACACTTCACTGTGTCAGTGTGTTAGCAACAGCAAAACCACCTAAAAGTCATCCTTATTTCTATCTCTTTTTCCAGCAGTCTCTGAAGTACACTCACTACAGACAGTAACTGCTGCTCAAATGATGAATATGCCTGTACATCACAATTATATAAACCACTATAAATGTGTTCTCTCTGTACCATGTGTTTTCTTTCACTTTCAGAGTTCCTGAGGTCTGTGTCTCTGTCTTGTACCCGCATGGTAACTCTGCAGTCATGCACCACAGACCCAAATCTCAATGCCCGCTCTTACTTTTCCAATCTAAGTCTGATCAAGGTCAGATTCCTGCATTCAAAACTTTATTTAAACACAGTTACAGAAAATTCCAGCATATAACAGGCAATGTTTTGTTTATTACAGATTCCAATACCCGAGACAGCATCAGTGTCGGACCTTCTTGTAAGTCACAGCAGCTCGGTGGTTTTCTCCTGCATGTCATAAGGCAAAACAAGTCTTGGAATCAAACAGCATGCTTTTATACAGTTTCAAACATATGTGGCATAAAAATAACTTGGTGGTGGTTGGGTGTCATCAACTACATTTACACCAACAGTTGATGTCATGAAAAGATGTTTTTTTGTACTCAACTCTTATTTCAGATCCCAATTACTCCCCTTTCTGACTGGCCCGCACCGAGTGAACTAAACAACTCCTGCATCAATGTGGCGATAAAGGCAAGTAAACTGAGACTTGTGCTTGTTTCTGGAATCACAAATTCATGAAACTCATTTTTAATTTTTCCCGATTCTCCTGTAGGTGGAGTTTGTTATTGGCTACACAGGCAGAGGGCAGCTCTCGTATGCAACAGTTAACGTAGTCTTAGCCAACGTGGATCCAAATCAGTATCTGTCTCAGACACACTCTGTACAGTTCCAGGTAGCCTGTTAAATCCACAGATTTCATCATTAAAATGAACTGTGGGTTCATACACATGAATATTCACCTCATTTCTCTCCTCCAGCTGGCGACACCTACCCCCACCCCGGGAGAACCAATCCCTGCGGTCGGACTTAGAGTGGGAACTCCTGTCATTGGTCGCTTTGACGGAGAAGTGAAGCCTGTATCCTCACAAGCAGCATCAAGAATTTTTCTGTAGGTTACATGTTCATACATCCTGCTGGCTGAGTCATTTGTGCATCATGGTTCCTTGACAGCGGGGTAGTTGACCACACTGGGAGTGTCACCGAGTGGAGAGTGTTCCTCTGACCCCAGCACACGAGGGCCCATCCTCTTCACACACAACGCCATCACTGGCTGCACATTCAGGTACACTATTTTTGCTCCGCATTGATCATCTGTTGTTTTTAACTGAAGATGAGTCCCGGTATAAAAGTTGTTAATGATGTAATAGTCAGTTTTATTCCATCACGTCATTTCACTCTCTCCATCTGCTGTGTAGTTCTCTGTCCAGGGACTGTTCACAGCTGCGCTCCGAGATTTATGGGATCTTGCAGGGACTTGCTACACCAGATGTGCTCGCCATGAACTCTGGCTCCCAACCAGACTGGACAAGAGTCCTCACGCAAGAGTGTCCCATCAGCCTGCAGGTACTGCTGAATCAAAGTATTAAAAATTCTTAAGAGAGAAAGTCGAATGACTCTTACTGTTGTGTTTTTGCGTTATCAGAAAGTCCTTTATAGCTTTGTTGGTTGTATCTTGGATGGAGTTGGTGGTTGGAATCTATACACTGTCCTAGTAACAGTCATGTATTGTGTTTCTTCTCTAAGGAAACGTGTGAATCGGGCTGCGTCCTCCCCAAGTCCCTCTCTATCCAAGTGTTGTGGGCTCATCAGGGTCTCTTAGACCTTCCCCAGAGCTACATCCTGGGGGCAAAATACCTTTTCCAGTGTCAAAATGTCAAGGTAAGCACATGTACTCTCATGTGTGAAATTCTTTTCTGTGCAACACACATTGTTTTCTCTTCATGAAAAATGTCTAAATAGTCTCCTCCTGGCTTTTTTCAGTGTCCCGATTCATCTCCTATCGCTCTAACAACTGAGGTGACGTTCATCGACACCACACTTTACCCAGAACCCCCCAGGGGCTTGCCTCAGCCTACCTGGAAGTTTCCTTTCGGATTCTTCACTAGAGGAACTGCTGAGCTGGATGGGCACATTGTTATTAGTGGCAGTGACACTGAGAAGGTCACATGGAGTTTAATACTGTTCACAGTGATGTTACTAACAGGATTAGAATTCTTCACCAGCTAGTTGGATTGTTAACGGTGGAGCAGATGGGAGCGCTTTAACGGCTTCTTATGCTGAGGAAACAGTTGCTTATGAAATAATATGTACAACACGATTAGTGATTTTGTTAACTTTCATAAAATATTAAATTGTTTAATTTATTTTTTTGTACATTGTCAGAAATACACACATTTTTACAAGATATTTTACAAGTATTTTTTTCACTGAGGTAAAGACGCATTCCTTGCACACAGCTCCTCCTCTCTGTCGTCCTTTTGGTCTGGCTGGTTTCTGTTCGTCCGTCTGTCCCTCTGTCCTGTGTGACATACGTAATTGAAGAGATGTATGACGGCAGCGGGAGTTATACCCTGTAAACGCGTAACAGCACCTAGCTGGGGGGACAAAGCAGGGTATTAGTTACATATTCATTCATTTATTTGTGTAACAGCACAAAAGTAAGTAAAATGCACGCAAAAAAGAACAAAAGCTTATTAGTGAGCAAAAATACATAATAGCCTGAAGGTGGAAACTCACAGTGCTGGGTCGAACTCTGTCCAGAATCTCTCTCGCTTCCTTAGACAGTGATACTGGCAGAGACAAATAGTCAATGTCATGTGGAAGAGCCATGTTCTCCTCCCTCTGAATTCTCTCAATCTCCTTCTTCTGTAGCTCACAGTGTGGCCTGTACACAGCTAAACAACAGGAGAAATGTTTCACTGAGAAAAATGATTTTACGACAGGTTTTCATACCCACAGCTCACTCCCGTTGTGTCCAAATGCCAAAATGTCCAAAATCAGATTTTACCCTCTATCTTGAGTCTTTGTGAGAATTCCATGTGTGATGAAAGGAGCTCCGGGAAGAGAGAAGCCAGCATTTCAAAGGACACATCTTTGTACTGCAGCACTTCCATGCCGCTGAAAAAGAAGCCGCAAAGTAACAGTGAGGACCACATTTGTACTTTAGACAGTGTTAAAATGAAATATTTCTCACTCACGTCAGCACGATGCTCTTGGCCTCACTCATGTGGACGTCCGGCAGCTTTTTTCTCCAGTTGTGCGCTGACATAGTGAGAGACTGAAGGGCTGCCAGTGCATCCTGAAGGCTGTCCCTTACTTTAACAGCCTCCCGGTAGCGGAGGGAGGACACACATCCCACCTCCTCAAACCCTGACAAAAGGAACCATTCATGAGAGGAGAAACTGAAAGATTCTTAAATCATTTTAGCGGCATCATTTTGTAGTGCAATTTCTTAGCATTAGGAGAGTGCAAAATCCATCCTTTTGTCTTTGTAGATGTACATACAAACATCAGTTAGAATTGCATTATTTGGATAAAACAATCAGCATTGTCCAAATCTAATACAGTTTTCAACTAAATACCAAATTGTGATATAATATTTAGATATTTAAGGAATGGCTGCTATGTTACCACACAAAATGTGTAGAACATTTGTGCTCTGCAGCCAAAATAGACAGATATTTTTTATTTTTACTCAGCCAGAACAATTGCTGTCATTTCATTCTGACTCATGCTGCTGCAACAGTTAAAGACCCTGACACTGTTCCTACCTTTCAGAGTGAGGCGAAGGTCAGCATTGTCCGGCCTCAGGGAGGCTCGAAACTCAGCCCGGCTGGTGAACATGCGGTAGGGCTCCGTGACGCCTTGACTCACCAGGTCGTCAATGAGAACGCCGATGTAGCTCTCTGTTCGGGACAGTGTCACTGCAGGCATGGACAGTGCCCAGCGGGCGGCATTCACTCCCGCCCACACACCCTGCACGGACAGAGGCAAGAGTTTTCTTCAGGTTTAAACAGTTCCTGCTATGTCGCACATCTGTTTCAGTGTAACTTAGTGTAAAACGTTGTATGTTCTTAATTAGTGCTCAATTGGCATTCGTTTCACTAAATCAGTTCCTGCAGGCGTACAAACTATGTCCACATTTTTAATTCTGTCTATCGAGCTCTGGATTGTTGCTCTCGCCTGCCTTGCAAGTCAAATTGACTTTCTTCTTCGAAATGACTATGACCGCGATGACTGAGCATCTCCATAGAAACAATCTAACCCATGACACACAATATGTGCTAAATACAGGCAGTACAGGCAAAACAAGCAGCTACCTGTGCAGCAGCCTCCTCGTAGCCTGTTGTCCCGTTGATCTGACCGGCCAGAAACAGACCTTGGGTGCTTTTGACCTGCAGGGCGGGGCTTAGCTGGGTGGGGCACACAAAGTCATACTGCACACCGTAACCTGGAGAAGCGCAGGAAATAACCACGTCTCAGACACACTTTTCTAAAAATGTTTCCATGAACAAAGACTCGATCATTTCAGGTGTTGCTGACTGTTAGTCAGGATTCAGGCAGCATACCGGGTGTGTGGATCTCAGCTCTGTGCAAGGGAGGGATTTCTCTGATGAGCTGGAGCTGAATATCAGGGGGCATTGTCATGGAGAGACCCTGGGGGTACAAAAGGTCAGAAGTCACCCCTTCGGGCTCCAGCCACACCTGGTGCTTTCGACCTGGAAATCGAAGCACTCGCGACTCAATGGAAGGGCAGTATCTGTGAGGGACAAGGACCATAGTTACATTAGAGCTTGTAGTCACACAGTGTACAATGTTTAGTGTGTGTGTTTGTGTGTGTGTTTGTACCTGGGACCCTTGGTGTCTTGCTGTATGTGACAGTTAAGATGGATACTCTCCTTCACCACTCGCTCTACACCGGGGGTCGTATAGGTCAAGTGGCAAGGCAGCTGCTCTTCAGGCTAAAGAAAGGTTATCAAAATAAATCTTTTATTAGTAAGTGGACCCCAAACTAAAGGAGATAGTATAACTTATACATATTAAGTTGAAGGCCTTAACTGAGAAATCAAAAACTCACACTCTACATTACTGAAACTCTGAAATGTTTCCTTCAATATTAGTAAACTGAAAAAACATCTGTTAATCAACTGGTCAGCTAAATTCATTGTATTTATCTGACAATGACTTTTTCTTAAAACGACTGATCCTTTACATCACATGTCAAGAAAACTAAATATTATTATTATTATTATTGATCACAGCTTCTCAAATGTAAAAATTTGTTGATTCGCTGCCTCTATATTATATCTTATTTTGATCAAATTAGCAACCTCAAGACTTCAAATGGAGCTTTACTTCACAGCTTCAGTCAATAAAACTGGAGAATGCAGGAGGAGAAAGCAAAGATAGAGACTGATCTGTCATAATATCTTATATGCATCTATGTGTCTATGTATGAACATTACCTTGCTCCGTACGCGTGTGTTGAGGAAGCTGAACGGCGTTGGATGACTGTCTGGCAGCTGAAGTTCAGCCTGGGAAAAGTCTACTGAGTCCTTCACAATCCTGGGAGGGGTACCAGTCTTCAGCCTGCCTGTCCTCAGCCCAAGTCTCTCCCTCAGCGTCTGTGACAGCCCAGAGCTTGATGGAGCATCTCCAATCCGACCCCCCGGGGACGAGCTTTGGCCCATAAAGAGGGAGCCAGACAGGAAAGTGCCAGTAGTAAGAACCACTGAACTGGCTGAGATCGGATGGCTTCCATTTGCTGAGAAGAGGTCAAACGAAGTGCAGGATTATTAATTTAGTAACAGACTACTATTTTTTTTTGTAATGAAAGTGCATATTACCGGTTGCCATATTTGTTAGAGATCAACGTCAGAAGTCAAACAAACTCCAGACTGTCAAAAAAGTCTGTCTGATATTTCGATCTTGGTTGGGATTTAGTGTAGAGAACAAACACAGACCACTGATGAGATTTACAAGTTGACATAAAAAGAAAGCAGTGCCGAAAAAAAACAAGGCGAAGAAAAACAAAGAAACAGGTGATGAAATGTAAGTGTTGTGCAAGTATCTCTCCTTCGCTCCCTACCCAAACGTATCCCGGTGACTCTGTGGCGTCCAGGCTGCTCTGGGTTTGGTTCTGTCACCAGCAGCTCCTCCACCGAGCCCTCGACCACCGTCAGCCTGGGAGTGGACAGCAGCTCAGACTGGGTGAGACAAAGAGTAAGAGCATTTTTTAAATTCCCCCTCAGAAAAACACTCTGTTATGCCAGACAGAGAGAGTAAAACCTCCCGTCAAGATACCTGGATGAATTCGCGGTAGCGCTGGCGGTCCAGCTGGGCTCTCAGTCCCCACACAGCGGGGCCCTTCCTACGATTCAGGATGGAGAAATGGATCCCAGCCCAGTCTCCCGCACGACCACACAGCCCATCCAGAGCATCCACCTCCCTCACCAGCTGCCCCTTCCCCACTCCTCCCAGGGACGGGTTACAGGACAGGGCGCCTGGGGGAAAGGAGAGAGCTCTCTTTGAACTGTGCACAGGCACTGCTCACGCAAGTATGTTGCCAAAAACTCTGACACATCCAAAAGCTACTCAGGTGGATAAACTGCACTCTCTCTCACCAATGGTGTGTATTTTCTGTGTGACCAGGAGAGTCTCGGCTCCCACTCTGGCTGCTGCTGCCGCCGCTTCGGTCCCGGCATGACCCCCACCCACAACAATGACATCATACTGCTTTTGGGCAACATGACTGCCACGTCTGGAAACCTGTACAAGCAGGCGGGGGAGCTTCTTCGTCAACATGTGAGACGCTCACCTGCAGATGGAAAGTCAGAAATGTGGGTCTGATTATGTATTTCCTTTAACAGGGGCTGTACAGAAAGTTTAAAGTTTAAAAAAAGAAAAAAAAAAACTATGACTGTATGTTCTCCATAAAAGTAAACGTGATTAATTTAAAGGTGTAAGTGGGATGAAAAGGTATTCAGAGTACCAGGACTCTGGACGAGCTTTCCACCTGGAGACCTGGAGGTGTAATGCATGCTTAAATTGAATGTTTTTTTAATTATGAGTATTTGTGAAAATAAACACGTCTAGTCGCATTATGTCACATACAGGCTTTCCATGCTTGGCAATATCATTCTTTGCAGGGTTTGTTCTACCTCTTCATTCAATGGTCATGATCTCATCAATTCGGAGGATGTACTGAGCGCTGGTTTAGCAAATCTGCAAAGCACGACATCATCTTTTAGGGGTCAAACCTCTGAGTTCTCCTTTTAACTTTAAACGGGATCAGAGGAGCACTGACACTTCACTTCATTTCATAAGAACATGTTGCTCGTTCATGTGTGGCTCCACTGCTACTAAATCACCTTAAATCACCTCCGGTGTTACTTACAGTCGCAGCAGAGGACGAAGGAGGTGTTTTGTTAAAATCCACAGTCGCTGGCAGAGGTTGTGAAGTGAGTTTTGGTGAAATATCAAGACCGTCAAGTACATTTTAAAAGTGCCGTTATGTCACACGGACGCTCTCTGTGGAGGCTGCCATGCTGTCTGCAGCTTACCGCCGTAATAACTCGTGTGTGCGCGCATCGACAAAGCTGGTGCGCACCATCATGGAAACCTAATGGGTGAATTCAGGAGGGAAATGGAACGGAAAAACCAAAGCAACAAACACGTGAAAAGCTGGAACTGATGATTATGAGTAAATAAAACGATATTGGTGTTTTGTGAGGTGGCATGTGTACAGCAAAAACTATGCACAAAAACTGGTATGTTTCAATCTGATCAGTCAAATATCGATCACACACGCACACACACACACACACACACACACACACACACACACACACAACACACAAAGTCTCTCTCTCGCTCTCTCTCTCTCTCTCTCACACACACACCTCATGTAAAGCTACTTGTTGCAATAAGCATAATTTGCAGTTTGCTCTCTGCAGCACTGTTACTGTTGTTTTATTTATGTGTACACTGTGATTTTAATATTTCTTTTTTTAACCTTGTGAATCTGTTGTCCTCGTTTTAGACACTCACCTGTGACTGCAGTCCATAAGCATTACTACACTAAACAAATTGTTACAAAATGTTTGTGATTTGTTGGGTGGGTTCAGTCTTGGGGGGGTGGTTGATAGAGATATAAAGGACACATGAGAAAGATCAAATAAAAGAAAGGAGGCGTGCTAAAAATGAATGAGGGAGAAACCAAAGCGCTGGAGAAGTCAAGAGAGGAAGACAGTCTGTGGGCTGAGAAACACCTGAGTGCATCTTTGTCCCTGTGTGACCCTCCACCCACAACAATGACATCATACTTGTCGGGCACATCTTGAAACTAATAAATTCTTCACAGGTTTGCTGTGTAATGAAATGAAAAGGGATTCCAGGAATGGTGTAATGATTTGTTGTATCAGGCCTGACAGGTGACAGATATTTAGATATTTAAGCTAAGGCTAAGGTGACATAAAAAAAGATCCGGTTGATTGCATTATGGGAAAAGTAGGCATACTGAAGCGTGATCCATACTTGGGACTAAATTCAATGTGATTTGATTTTTTTTTAAAAATCTGCCTCTCATGAATCCGCAAGTTTATACTGCCCATATTTTCAGGGGACATGTTCTTTGAATAATAATGATAATGAATGATAATAATAATAACTATATTATTATTATTATT
>JAOXYL010000030.1:9600387-9620917 GCA_028564955.1 Terapon puta
GGGTATTGAAGGTGGAATCTAATGAGGCGATGCAATTAATTAGTTTGCCGTTTGTCTGGTCTTTACAGTGAATGAGATCCTTGGTGTTGCTGCAAAAGAACGCTCGGCTGAGAGCCCCAGCAGCACAGAGGAAAGCAAGGGTAGTAAAGGTATGTGTACAAGATTTTAAATGGGTAACTGTTGGTCTTGAAGTGTGGACACATAAATAAGAGGATATACAATGCCCCTCTGCCTATTTTTTGTGTCCTGTGAATTGTTTTTGAGCTTGCACAAACTTGGTTTGCCGTTTTTAAAATTTTCACATTTCCATTAACCTTTGTTTCCTCTCTCCTCCACCAGCTCCCTCAGTTCAGCAGAGGTCACAGATTGAGGAGCTGCGGAAATTTGGCAAGGAATTCAGGGTAAGAGTTCAGTTGCCTTTCCATGAAGCGTGAAATGAGAAAATCTGCAGCCAGTCAAGAGGCTGTGACCTGAGACACCGCTGATGTTGGCTGGCTTTCTAAGAAGTCCTCACTAATGTCTTATTGACTTGGTTGTAACCATTAATATGTTTTGTGTAACATTGGATAGTAGCTGGTTTACAGCTTTACTTGGTTACTTCTACCTACTCAGTCTTCATCTCTCTCTCTTTGTCAGCTCCAGGCAAGTGGAGGCAACTCAAGCTCTCCCAGTTCTCCAGCAGCAGCCACCCCTCCTGCTGTCAGTGAGGTTGCCCAACCCAGCACAGCTAAACCATCGCCATCAGATCCCGCTTCAGAGCCCAAACCTCAGCCTCCAGCTCCTAGTCCTTCCCAGCCCCAACCTCAACCTTCTCCAGCCCCCGCCGAGGACCCCAGCAAGGACACCACAACCACGCCTGGTGCTGTGACAGCCACTACCACAGCGCCCATTTCAGACAGGCACTCACCAGCTGCCCCACAGCCAGCCAGGACCCCGGGAAGTGACGATGTCAGGCCTGAGATGGGAGAGCGGACAGAGGGCGTGGCAGAGTGAGTTTTCAAGTGTTTCTCATTTAAAAGAAATTTAATTAGCTTACATATGTAAAGTATTAAAATCCAATGTAATTTTAATTTAGTGCTGCATTGATGTTTTTCTGTTTTTACATTTTGTAGCCAAGTGAAGAAATCAACTTTAAACCCCAACGCTAAAGAGTTCAACCCTATCAAACCTCAAATGCCTATGGTGAGCCAGTTCATGCCCTCAGTGGAACGTGTATTGCAGCATGTTTTCCTACTATAAAAGAAAAGCCTTGTGGTTAGCTGTGTGACATGCATTTTTATTTACCTCTTGTTGTGTGTCACACAGACAAAGCCCAACACTGCGCCTACCCCACCTCGGCCAACTCCTCCAAATACAGTGGTCCTTCAGCACCCAGGCGGACAGGGACAACTTTACAACCCCCCCTACCTCTCCTATGTTTCACAAATCCACTCTGTGCAGGTACGTTTACATGGAAAGCTCTGTGTCTTTGTGTGACATAAATGCTTTTCTATGGCAGGCAGGTTATATGTATAATGTATAATTCAAAGTCCTGATGAGATTGTCTTTTATTTTCTTTGATTTCTTTTAGAGCTGCAGCTTACTTCTGTTATCAGCCTTTAAAAAGTCAAAACGAAATATAGAAATGTCCTTCAGTTTATCTGACATATTATTCTGTCTTGTATTGTCAGATGAACAACTTGAAATCCAAATATACTTTTTATTATCATAACAGATATCTTTGGTATTGTAATATTAAAAAATCACTGAGCAGTAACCAATGATCAAACATATTTCCACTGACTAGCTATTCTTTTCAAAGTTGACAAGGAATTAGTTTTTTTTGGATTGACCTTGATTCTTTCTGTTTTTTCTCTCTTTCTTTTAGCCCCCACCAATGTACCAGTACACCATGTCTACAGTTAGCCAGGGCAAATTCCCCAGGACCAAAGGTAGATGAAAAATTTGTCAAATTGCTACCAAAATCGAATGGGAATCCACTTAAATAGAGCTGACACTGAGGTCCTCTAGTTTGAGCTGAATTTAGTATGTTATCACTATTCCTTTCACATTTCTGTTTTCCCAACTTGTCCTCCAGGCTCAGTTGTGGCTCCACGCTCTGACCATGGTACTTCAGCACCTCCCATGTTACAAGCTGCAGCGTCGGCAGCTGGTGCCCCGCTGGTGGCCTCCCCCTACCCTCAGTCCTACCTTCAGTACAACCCGCAGCAGTATGGCCAGCAGCAGGTCATCCAGGCCATGACACCCTACCCTGGACAGGTAGGGCGGTGTTTTATTATTCATGTTTTAGATGGTTAGTGTTTGCTTTACACAACTGATAAGACGATTATGTGATTCTGAGAAATTCAACAGAGATTCACAAGTCACACTTAAAAGTACGTTTTGCTTATTTGCTCCTCTCTATCCTCTCTCTCTTCCCGCCTTTCTAGCCGATGTACTCCATGCTGCAGAGTGGAGCAAGGATGATAGGTCAAGGCGGTGGTCCCCACCCACAAGCACTGGGACCCCCAGGAGGACCCCAGTTCTCCGCACAAGGAGATGGACCTCAGGGACCACAGCAGGGCATCTACGGTGAGCCCAATGAAGATATTGAGTTTTAACATAAAGTTTCATGTTATCAGTTGTTGAAAAGAAGTATATTGCTAATAGTATATTCTGTACTTCTATTATGACTCTCAATATTTTGATAGTAAAACAACATTAAACATCATCCTGATTATCTCTGTTTCTGTGTAGCTGCACAGTCCTTCCCCCATCATTCGGGTGCAGTTCATCAGCCCCAGCCCTCCAGTACCCCAACAGGCAACCAGCCCCCTCCCCAGCACGCTGCACCTAGCCCTGGACAGGTGAGACCCCCCCCACAAGACTACTTGGCTTTCCCAAAATATACCAATATTTATTGTCCCAATTTAGAGGTTGTGTCCTCCCAAAGTCTGGATTTCTATATGAACCTTGTTGACTTGGAAATGTACTTTTTAAGGACCTAAAAGTCCAAAAACACACAGCTACTTTCTCCCATTTGGGAACCTGCTTAGTCCATTCTTGAGATGAGGTAGCTTCTGAAACACAGGAATTGTAATTTATTATCTCTTAACCTTTTGACTTTGTGATCTCTTCTTTCAGAATGCCCAGTCAGGCCCACAGCCTCAGTCCTTGTACCACTCAGGTCCCCTGTCTGCAGCCACCCCACCCAACATGCCGCCAGGACACACATCTCCACAGGGCTCTTATCCCATTCAGGGCTACAGCATCCACAGCCACCAGGGCATCCCACCAACGTATCCCCTTAGCCAGTTAGCACAGGTATGGATCCATATATGTGTATTTGTTGGATAAAACCTTAAACCTGCTAACTGTTGCAAACATTGCCTCATTTTGAATGTTTTATCTTCATCTAAAGTTTATTTGCTAATGTCTTGGCCCCCCAGGCTCATGTACAGGGAGCCATGTCAGGTCCCCACCACTCGGGGGGCCACGGTCAGCCCCAGTTAGTGATGTTGCAGCCACCCCCACAGCAGGGCCCCGGCTCAGTGCCCCAGCACCCCCAGCACGGACCTCAGCAAGGAGCACACCAACACTTTTACATAGGACACCCACAAGGTATGATACACAATGTCAAGTAAAATATGCACCTCGATCAGTCAATTAAAGGTGATTCTGATTCTTTGCTTGTGGTATTGAAGTGCAGTATTTATAGTTTTTGTTGTGTTTTTGTGTACCTTCCACAGCGATGCAGGTACAAACACACCCTGCTCCTTTCCATCCGCCTGGAAATTAAAGTCCATCAACCCCCAAGCCCTTCCTCCCAAACTGTTCCCAGGAATGAGCCCCAACATCCCCACTGCCTGCTGGATGTGAGGCCCAGACTGAACGCGACTCATTCAAGAAAACGAAACAATCTGACACGATCGTGCCGAGGGGAGAAGACCACAAAAAGTCTGGCAGCACCTTACACTTTTGCTGTAACGTTCCTCGATCGGTACAAACCCCAGTGTCAGCCCAAGAAGAGGAGGACCTTTTATTGTTAATGACGAAGGTGGCAGACGATAGCAGCAGCGTCCAACCCCTGCTGCCATCCTGCTCTCCTCTCCAGCTTCTTCCCTTTTCAAAGACATGAGGCACCTTGCTTGGCGGAGAGGAACAAGTCGGAGAGGATAAAACACGGATGGAAAACTGCAGCAGACACTTTATCTTCCAGCAATGTGTTTTTAGCCTTGAGGGTTTTTTGCAAGTACCTTGACAAATGGGAAACACTGTCGCGGGATTCTCATGAATACAGCATGAAAGGAGGGATTTGAAGAGGAGGGGATTTTTAGCAGATCATTTCTTTTTTTTAACTCAATCCAGTAGTTAAAACCATCCCTTTGCCCTTCTTCTCTCCTGTAGGAAAATATAATTAATAAAAAAAATGGACAAGACAAAAAAAATATTAAAACAACAATGACCAAAAAATAAAGTTTTCAACTCAACTACAAAGCTTTGTTTGTTAATTTATTGTATCATTAATTGTGCTTGTCTGTAGCACTGCATGAAGTTAACAGCTTTCATGAGACACAGAAATGTATTTTTCATTAGACAATAACATGAGCACATTTAATTTGAAGCTCACTAAGCATTCGCTATTCAGCCTGACAAAACGAAGTAATTACCTCCTTGGGGACTTTCTGTATTCTCTTTGCATTCTCATTAGCTTGGATTCGTTCCACTCTGTGGTATAACTCTGCATGCCAATTTAAAACGGTCACTAGAGGGACCCCTCTTTATACACCAGCCTCTGCACCAATCTCATGAGGCGGTAGTCCACGTTGTGGCAGAAATGACTCTTCTTTGGGTTAGTGGGACACTCAGCTTCCCCCTCAGGCCAGTATGACACCACACTTTGTGACAGCACCCTGGATCGATGTACTACCAAGCGCACCAACTAGCTCTACGTCAGTGTGTCAGCGTGTGGCCTAGTTCGCCCCCACCAAGCGAGAGATGTTTGGACACTCTGTCAGTGCAGCAGGCTGTGGTGGCCTTCTCAGTGCGACAGGGCGTAGAGTTGTTCGGCGCTGCGCTCCAGTCGGTCCCGGTACTCCAGATTGGAGTAGTTGCCTTCGGGGACCCCCCGTGTGCCGTGGAGGAGACCCCAGCAGCAGCAGGCAATCACCGCTGTGCTGTCACTGTCGCCTGTCGGAGAGGAAATGGAGACACAAATGCTGTGAAGAAGCAGAACTCTGCAGTGATTCTGTTTTTAATCAAAATAGATCATTTGGTGCCTGACAGCAGAAGTAATGTATATAGATTACTTTTTATATCATAATAATTTAAATGATAATGTCACAGCCCAGTCCCCCTCAGCTACAAAGCTCTTTAACGGCTTTCATTTTATTGCTTAAGTTTTCTAGCTCACAGCCTTGATATAAAATATATATATATATATATACTCTCTGAGTTACTCTCACGGCTGTCTAGCTCTCCTCCAGCTGATGGTGAACACAGAGAATTAAGCAGCTGAAGAACCTTGATATTTCCTTCAGGATTTGGTGGAGACCAGAAGCAAAGTTAAAGAAGAATAAATATTAGACCTAAACCTGTCAGGACACCACAGACGAGACTCCAAATGAATAAAAATGATGGCCCGTATCTCTGCTGATGATGTAAAAAGGCAACTACTATTACCTTAAAGTGAAACTAATGGCATTTTTAAAAGGACAAAATGCACTTTTACCCTTTTTTAAACAAATAATAACTATCACTCATAAACAATACAACTCACTCACTGACTTTATCACACTCAGGGGTTCGGCTGTTAAAGCCTTACTTGGTCTGGTATGACTGGCTTGCATTAGCAGGTTGTATGCTAACTATTGTTACTGTCATAGTCATTGTTAGGCTTTTTCCACAATTGGCACATGTAGTCAGTGTGAGAGTTTTGTGGTATCTCTTTAAAAGTTACTGTGTATTTTGTCTCTCTAGTGTTCACAGATGGTTTCCACTTCCCCAAGTGGCCACAAAAATGGTTTTATTTATGTGGGATACATTTGAAAAAAAAACGTGTCACAACTGTTCACATATCAGTCATCACTTTAAAATGTATTCCAGATGCTTTTCCAACTAAATAGAAAATACCTTTTGTCCTGTACACAAAAGGTACCCTTATAAACTTTTGTTGATTCTTTGACGATGAGCAGATAAGCCCACAGCTATCTGCCAACAGTTATTTATCTCACATTATTTCATTATCTTAGAAAAGAAACTGGAAATCTCAAAATGAAATCTATTTTTAAAAAAACATATTTTGCCTTTTCAATCTTTCAATGATAGACTGACTGACTGACTGACTTTATTGATCCCAAGCTGGAAAAATTGCAGTGTACTTATGTCAACAGATGGTATTTGTTGCATATCGATAAAGCCTTATTTACTGCACTCACAATTCCAACACTGGGCTTTTAGGAATATTTAATCTACTGCCACAAGTGTCTGTCTGTTAATCTTTAGCTGAGTGTAAACCATCGACAGCTGTGGCACTTGGCCCAAAATCAGAACATCTGTTAGGATCACTCAATTCCCAGTTTCCTTTACACTTTATTTGTGCTGCCACTATGAGGCTGCGTCCGTGCTCAAAACAATGACAGATGAGGACCAATCGGACCATCAGTCCATTCGGCCAGCCTGTCAGAGCTAAAAGTGCATCAACTCCAGATGAGAGATGTGCAAAAAAGTGCAAAAAGATGTGAAACTGTCATGTTTGACTGGTTAATGAGAAAAGTACTGTAAACATCATACTAAAACAGAATAAGGTTGGTACTAGTACTAGTTAGTTTAGTTTTAAGGCTCAGCATGGTGAAGTTTAGCTGAAGCTCAGTAGCTGAAGATTAGTGATGTGTGAGGGTAAATGTTTGCTGGATTCTCCTGTCAGCTTATAAGAACCAGTAAGAATGAGACTTTTTCTGCTTTGTATTTCTGACCTCCATGGAAGCCCGCTCTGCTCATCAGCTCCTCCCAGTCTGAACCGGCCCCCAGCAAGGCGTCCAGCGCGATCATTGGGGCGTCGTGGCCGCTGCGTCCCGCCCAACCCGACAGGCTGAAGCTCTTGTAAGCTTCGTCTCTCTCGGCCGGGCCGTAGGCGGAGGGCCAAATCACAGGCCCCACCCCGTTGGAGATGCCCCTCAAATCTAGATACCTGTGGAGAGAGCCAAGAGATTCCCCTGACATGCACACTATCATCCAGTGTGACATAATTCTTCGGTGACAAAGGAAGTCATAAGTCACTCCCAGGTTACAGACGCCCTGATATGGTATCCGTTAATATATCCTTAGGTTAATAGAGAGCTGCTGATACTGGAAACCTGAAGATGAACACAGCATGACAGCCTTATATAACACGATTTCAGAAGCACATACCACTGCCACTTTTCGCTGAAGTAGTTCCAGTCTCGCACTGTCTCCTCCACAGCGAAGCCTCGACCCTGAATGAAGCTCTTCGCTATTGGACAGGCCTCATTGATCAGGCCTAGACCCCACGTGGTGATTGGCCTTCGCTGGACGGCATACGAGGTAAAAAGGGCCGACGCCACTGCGCCGAGGAAACCAGTGGGATGTGGATGGGTCATCCTGCCTGTCTCCACGGCAACTGCCACCAACGACAACAGCTGGTCTGGCTTTGGATATCTAGTGGGGACAAAGTATTAAAATCCTTATCAGAATTTTTTTGAGGGGGATATTTGACTGAAGTTAATGAGGTCCATCACACAGTGGAGATATATGTCGAAGCTTTATGCATTAGTTCTGTTCGGATACTAATTACGTTTAGCGTAATTACATCTTTTCATGTTTAATTGTCTCCACATAATGTTTTTCAGGGTTCTGGCTTATGTTTTAACCCTGGACCCTCCATTATTTATTTGTTATTTTCAGCTCGATGATCAAAGAAAGCATTACTCTAAATGCCTCTGGATAAGAGCAGGAGCCTCAGCTGTGAATTTAAAATGTGAAATGTTTGATGATGTGTTTTCTACATGTCAACTTGCACTGCATTGTTTTAATAAAGCTACTTCTTTTACATTTTGTTTCTTATTTTAATGTGCCTCGTGTTCCTAACTGAAAATGACGAGAACCTGCGTTGTTTTTAATTTTCTTCAATTCAATATATCCCATCCAATCAATACCTGACAAATTTTCTGTATGACCAGTCATGTTGAGTTCTGGGCTTAAATAACTGGTAGATTCATTGATTTGTCAATCAACAATAATAATGAATCTATTATTCATTAATCATATATTGTAATGAAGTTAACTGAGTAATTGTTTTAATCTTTAACCAGCTTCTTCAAAGTAAAACGTGTCCTCTGTTTTATGCCATTATAAACTTAATATCTATCTTCTGCAATATTGTTTGAACATTTGAAGATTTCACCTGCAATTAATGATGTTGCAGTGCTGTGTTGATGAAATGATCAATTGGGAAAATAACTAATAGATGAAGTTAGGACTGAGATTATTTTTGTTGTTCTTAAAAACCAGACCACCACACTTAGAGTTACCGTCTCTGGAATGAAAGTCGCAAGTTATTTTGGACTCTGACCTTAACTTTGAAAGTCACGTCAGTAACATAAGAAGACCAGCTCTTTATCGCTTTAAAAACAGAGGTTGAATTTGAGGATTTGTATATCTGCTGTAATGCTTGAATGTGCTGCCCAATTATTTCAGATCTGCCATAGCTGAGCGACACATTAACTGTTGTTACGGTATATCAGTGTCTTTCTCTGGGCAGGTATTTACACATGCATTTAAATGTTAAGCACGCTGAGTTTACTTGTAAAAGAATATATAAATATAAAATGGCCTTGCAGAACACTGGAACACTATTGAGAGATATAAATGAATAATGTTGCACTATTTTTGCCTTGAATAATTATAATTAGTTAAAAACGTTTCCTTTATTCTACTTATGCCTCAGTTGGTCATTAAGAAGCCCCCTATCTGCTTAGGAACACAATACTGCAAGGTCATTGACAAATAAAAAATAATAACCAAATTCATGAATGAATGCATATAAATTTAACTCAGAGTTATTATGTACTTGTTAGGACAGATGTCCCACCTGAGCCCAATGCACATGGACCTCATAGCTGCTCCACAGCCTGTTCCTTCTGGGTTGTAGGCCACTCTGTACCCCCCCTCTTCTCCAGGCTTCAGCTGGGAGACCCCTAAAAACGAGGAGTCAGATCTCTTACCATAAATAAAATAAATGTGGCATGGATTTAAAATGAAAACTCTGTCTCACCCAGAATGCTCGAGGGCCCTGGTTTCCGCCCGTCCATGTCCTTCATCCCCTCCACGTATCGAGTAGCCACCTCGTGCATGAGCTCCTCCCCCCCCTTCCCTACGAAGAAGACAGCGCAGAGTTAGCACATTCAAACATTATCCATATTAACTTTATTAAAAGATGTAACACATCTGTTAACCAGGTCGCTGTGCCTTATCACACTAAAGGTCAAGTGGAATCTCCACCATTTCCCTTCCACTTGAGCTGAGCTGTAATAGAGCAGCAAATCAAGGCAAGGCTGGAAATTAGATTTAACCTTTAGTTTGGGGGGAGTGGTGGCGTGTCCTGATGAGGCCTCATCAGAACGGCGCTGACGATCAGATCGATCCAATCAATTTCTCATTTGTGACAAAATGAGCAAAGGGGAGACAAAAACTGGGGAGAGCTAGTGGGTTCAGTGTGGTTTTGGGAGCTCACCAGTTGCCAGCCCTTCAGCCGTTGCCAGGTGCAGGACAGTGTCGTCGCTGACCGGCCAGTCGGGCAGCTCGGCCTTGATGTTCTTCACCCCACCCAGCTCCTTCAGCTCCTAAAAAGACATCAAACTTCACTTTTTGTTTAATATAACAGAAGCTCACCTTTGTTTTAAACTTCAGTTATTTAGCAAATAGGTGGATAATGTACACAGGAAATGAGTGTTGTCTGTAGAAGACCCGAGGGGGCCCCCAGACATCATGGGGGCCACACCGACCTGGTGAATAGCTGGTCCCGACTCGTTGTACTCCCACAGCTGGTTCCTGTATCCCAGAGCGTCGCCGACACCGCTCAGCAACATGCCGGCCTTATAGTGCTCCACAGTCACATTTCTGCAGGGGACAAAGAGCCACAAAGAAACAGGTGCCACTATGTTAACAAACGTGTGCCTCTCAGAAGTGCCTGACTGAGCCCTGAGCAAAGTGAGCAACTCAAACCAGAAAATGAATAATGCAGATGCTATTTTCACTGCCAATATACAAAAACGGCACCAGGGAGAGACTGTTTTTATAAAGATTTATTCTCTTTGTCATATTTGCACTGAAGCAGTCTTGCACATTTAAAATGCCTTTAATTCATTTTGATTAAAAAAACAAATCAATGTTGTCTTTCCGTATTGCTCACAACAACACTTGAGTATGGTGTAGTGTTTTTTGGAAAGGTTTCACAAAAATAATTTATTGCATATCTGTAGAGTCATTTCAACATATGTCAACATTTAAACACAACACAAACGTGTAAACAAATCAACCGTAGCAATAAGTTAACTGCGGGACACGTTTTCTGGGTACTTTTAAGTGACACTGCTGCAGGAAGTCCTTCCTCCGTGCAGCTGCAGCCTCACCGGTCCATCGCAGCGCGTCGTGGCCCGACAGCAGGCTTCAGCAGGCGGCCACACTCACAACTGGACACCGGGGCTCCGACGTGAAGCGGTGCGTCTCCGCCCGCTGCTGGTTCGCGGTGCTCGCTGCTCGCCTGCAGGAAAGTCCGTCCGGAGAAACTGCTGCACTTTTCTTCTGTAACCCGGCGGCAGCAGCGTGGATTCAGGAGGCGTGTCGGGCTAAAAAAAGACGCAAAGTCCGACTAAGTTTAGAAAAGCTGCTGTCCGGGGGGCAAGATGGAGACCCGGCAGAACAAATGGCAAACCTTCCTGTGACAATCATTGACTCGTTCCCAGCTCACTGTCTTCCCATAGTGTGTGTCAAACTGTAGCCCTCACAAATGATTGTCCTGTTTGTCACTGCTTGCTGAGAAATACCGAATCCTTAAACTTGAAATGACTTTACATCACATCTAAGAATATCTATACATTTAAAGTCCTCTATCGTTCTGTTTTAAAACCAGCCTGCTGAGTTTTTAAATACATTTCAATGATAAATTCAGTCCTGTCCCAAATATATCTTTTGATGTCCATGGATTGAACAATAATTACTGTGATTAAAACAAATGATATATTTGATCCAGTCAACCAAATTATCCGAAAAGCAGACAGTGTGTCCAAACAAGGACTGTTCAATTGTTCTGTTGG
Organism: Terapon puta; assembly: GCA_028564955.1. Taxonomy (NCBI): domain Eukaryota; kingdom Metazoa; phylum Chordata; class Actinopteri; order Centrarchiformes; family Terapontidae; genus Terapon; species Terapon puta. Next base: position 9,611,700 of record JAOXYL010000030.1, read on the forward strand.
TCCATTTGATTGATTAAAAAAAAGTTCCATTTCACCAAAAGCCCATCTGCTCAAAAGCCCATTTTGCCAAAAACAACTCCGACGGCATCAGAAAAATACACACTTCACTGCTGTTAGAAGTGTGTATTATCATATTAATAGGCTGCTGGATCAATGGGACTTTATCTTCCTTCTTATGGATGTTGCCTTAATAGGATGTTGGATCAATGGCAGCATCTCCAAAAGTAACACATTCAACATTAACATGAGTAACATTTACCATGTTCACCACCACCAGTTAGTGAGTTAACACGCCAACATGTGCTAATTAGTGCTTGCTACAGCTGAGGCTCCTAATTTCATTAGTTTCAAGAGTGCAGTAGTTTGGTATGAAACTGATCAAACTAAAAATCTGACCTTGAAAAAGCTTAGGGAACACTATAGTTATCTCTGTCCAAGGAAGTTGTCTGTTTGTCTATAATTCTCATGAATGTTGGTAGGTTAGTAGTGAGGTGTTGCTGATCTAATTATTTTGAAGATGAATCATTTTATAGAAACTACGTATCCACAGAGCTTTTAGAAAGGGTAAGAATAAAATTAATAAAATGACTTTTTTTCTATGAAAGATACTCAATATTTGGTTTCCATTTCTAAGAAGGCTTGTGAGCCAATTATATAATACTGCTGGTATCATGTTGTATCTCTGTGATGTCACTTTGAAAGAGAAAGTTTGACCATAAGTGCAGTGGCAAAAGGGGCAACAAAGCTCTTTTTAAAATTGATTTTACTCCTTTATTATTATTGTTAGGACAGGAAAGGTGGAAGAGAGAGAGGGGATGACATAGAGCAGAATTGACCTGAGGTGGGACTTGAACCCCGGCTGCTGCAGCAAGACTGATGGTTTCAGACGTGGATGTGCGAATTACTTTATCTTGTAAGAGTCATGTGCCTGACTCTCACTCCACTTGACCATGAAAAATGCAGTTTGTGCATTGAACAGGCAACCACTTGAGGCGGCATGTGCTCAGAGCAACAGCAGAGTGACGTGAGTGCAGAGGAAGAGGACTGAACGCTATCAATATGAGTTTCAAGCAGAACAAGCCACTGTTGGGCCGACCACAGTTTCCAAAGACTTGGCACTGTTTTAGCTTGCTGGGCATGAAAAGAAAATCAGTTTAATTAAGGAGTTGAAAGCTTTGATCTGCAGTGGCCTGGAGGTTCTTAGTACAGGATTAGCATCCCCAGGCTATCTGCCATATTAAAAAAAGCTAATAAAAAAACTTCCTTTCCTCTCTGTCAGGTGTGAGTAACTCCATCTGTGTCCATCTGTGAGCTCTGACCAGATGCTGAACTGTGTAATGCAAGGATGGATAATCCAGGCACACTGCAGCTTGAGTCCCTCCTCTGCCTTCCCCCGCAAGTGCTGTCACCTCTACATCAAGGTGAGACCTATTCCAAACATTTCAAACAGGCCTTTCTTCTAATGATGAACAGCTAGCCAGACTTAATCTATGAATGGTAATGGTTAAGTAATTGTCAAACTGATCTTATAGGTCCACACATTGTCTTTCCAAGAGGAGATCTGCTACCAGCTGATCAACTTCATGCAATGGCCGTTTCCTGGATGGACTTTCTTTTCATGGATTTGACAGTTTTGAATTTCATATTATACGGCATGTGCTAATGAAACCTTGAACTGGAGTGGACCAGGGAGTTGTAAGAGGAAACCCTTTTGGCAGATCCAAGAAAAGGGCAAGATGAAGATTAAGAGAAAGTGTAAGAGACAGTAAAACGATTCAGAGAGTAGGATGAGTTAGCTGAAGCAAGACTGACAAGAATACTGGAGATAGTTCAGTTACACTTGGAGGTGCTAGTGCTAAGGTTTTTGAGGAGGACCCGCTGCCTGATCCATACAGGAAATTGGTCAAGAAAGATGAAAGAAGCAGTGAAAGTACTAGAGTCAATTTTTATTGCGCTATTTGTACTTTTTTGTGTCATTTTATTGCTTGTTTGCACCGTGAATTAGAGAGAACTGTAATTTCATGTGTGCTGTGTATCATGCATGTATAGTATATTTGACAATAAAGTTGACTGACTTTTTTGACTTTGAAAAGCAAAACAGTGTTCACCAGTATTCATCTGGCTGATGGTGCACATGCTGCTGAGGAGACTGATGTAGAAGTGATAGGCCTTTCTGGGAGGTTTTCCCTGCTCTGAATGAGGATCTACAGTGTGGATAGGTGCCGGTTACATTTAAATTGAGTTAATTTGCAGACTTACATTTCATCATATTGGAAATTAAAATTTTTTAACTAATCTAAAAAAAAACCCATTAAGAGTAACTGAATGAATACCCAAATAAATGTTACATTATTAATGATGATAATGATTATAATAATAATTACATATAATTACTAATTTTACATACTATGTCAAAGTAAGCCAGTCTGTAATTATTTGAAATGAGTATGCTTTCAGAGCAAAAAAAGCATGTAAACTACATCTATGTAGACAGAATAGGTTTTACAGCCTCAGTAATAAATCACAGATTCACAAATGGCCAACACACACTGAGATGTGATGCACTGAATATGCCTCAATAATAATGTATACAGTGTTTGAAAGAAAACTTTGATTGTGGCTTCCTAGAAGTCAACACCTGGAAGTCTAAACAGTGACATCTTTTGGGTGTAGTTTAGACACACGCTGTGGAAACAACACTGTATTCAGCAATTGTTTCATTGTACAACTGTGAATGGGGTGAGGTTTGTGGCCAAGATGACCATTAGGATCAGGGGGTATCAGGTTACCAGAAGCCACATTTCTTAGCTGTGCCACATTATAAAGCACAATAGGCCTATATGATAACGATGTATGAAACTATGCGCTCGTGTCTACCTGAACTGAGGCACAGAAAATGCCATTAGCTTAGACAGAACTGGTCCGCTTGTTCACCTTATTAAGATTCACAACATGCAAATACAATTTAATGATAGCGGAACATATTTGAGTGGTTCTTTTGCTGTAACTGATATCACCATTTGTATTTATTATCCTAAATTGTGTTTTCTGTGTGTGCACTCCAGAGAGTATCCATCAAACAGATATTAGTTTGTTCACCTTAAGAATGCCTTTTTTCCTATTTTGTAAATGACCTCTTCTAATATATGTAAAAGGTAATATTTAGATTTAGGGGGAGGAATGCAAAATAGAAGAAACAAGGTTATGGCTACCCAGGTCTTTTCATAAGATTAGTTAACAAATAAAAGTTTTGTTTATTTTTTAAACTGATCTAAGTCACAGAATTCTGAACTTAGATCCATAAATACCAAGTCTGATAACAGCAGAAGCAGTTTTTCAATGGAAGCTAACGACTAATCGAGGATTAATAGTAATCTAGTCTACTTTTCGTAAAGTAAGTCTATAACTCTTGTATCAATCTTCATGAATCTAGACTACAATATGTAAATGTGTATAATATATTAACATAAATGTTCACTAAGATTTGCATCAAAATGTCCAAAAATCTGACTTAAACCAATGTAATTAAATATTGAGGTTTTTAATTTATGTTCATCTTCTACTCTCTTAATAGGGTTTGAGAATTCAAATGTTAAGATTGAAATGTGTATACTTGACTTTGATGCCTGAATTTATATGCAGTTATGTTAAAAAATGTACTAATTGTGTTTTGGCTTTCAAGCAGAGACTAAATTAAGTGGAGACTATTCATTTGACCATAGCACAATAGTTGTAAATTTGGGTATGATGCATATTAGCAACAATAGGCATTAATGGAATGAAAATAGTCATTAAAACACTTTCTATCTGAGGAAATTATGAAAGCAGTAGTAAATTACCTTGACAAACAATAAGCAGCAATATATTTTTCTTTTACAATATCTTGCCGTTTAAGTTGCTGTAAGTCACCAGCAGAAAAACTGGAAGGGGCCAGGACCTTCACCTAGATGTGGCTCCCACTTTGACTGGTCCTACGAGAAACTAGTGATTGCAAAATGTTCGTCCATGTCAAAGAGGCATCAACCGACACCTCGGGAACACATGCACTATTTCAGCTGCATTTTGAATTAAAGGGGTTTAATGCGAATTTGCGACATTAGGCGTTAAAGGGTTAACAGGCATTGTGTTGGGTGTGTGTGATTAACCTTCAGCTCGCTGCTCCTCCGTCTCAAAAAGCCCACAAAGTTCCCGGTACTGTGAGTAGTTGATGTATATTCCCTCATCAAGACTGTCTGCAATTTTTGTAAAATGCCACATCTGTACCGCAGTTCTGCACCTCTAAACTGTGACAACAAAAGTTTTGAACAACTTGAACGTGATGACATTTGTCTTTGATTCACTCGAAAAGTTTGATGTTTGACTGATGAAGTACTGTGGAAGGCACTTATGTTTGAATAACACAAAGCAGTGCGCGTGCATATATTTTTACATTAATGTAAATTCATGTAAAATATTTGTACACACTAACATGTTCTAGAAACATTTTTATTTTCATTTGTATAAATAGATCACATTTCTATTTCTCTGCTTGAACCTATTTTTCTATTGTTACAGCAGTTTTTGAATACTTGTGTTATGTTAGTAGATCATTTTCTTAACTGTTTTCTCAAAGTTGATATCATAGAGTTGGGGTTTTTAAAGTATGCTGTTTTATATCATTCATAGGTTAGAGCTTCAGCATCTGATCGTTTTCTTTGGGTGTTCAGTCATGAGACACATTGCTAAAGCTAATCCTAGGCATATAGATTTTAATATTTATTCTCTATCTTTTAGTTTTGTCTTAGTCAATGTATTAACTAAGTAATGTATTAATTAACTGTAACTCCAGTGCATCCTCAATCAAGGCAATGTTCACTTTGTAACAGAACTAAAGACATGGTGGAGGACCTTTTATCAGAGGGCAGTTTTGTGAGTTTTCAGAAAGGTCGTCACAGCTGGACAGATGATGGCAGATAATTGTGCTTATTTTAAGTAATACATTCTTTATTTTATTATTTTATTGTAGTCTCTCAGAAGATAACAACATCTGTCTTCAAGCACATTGAAAACTTACTGATTAACTTGTTATATCTGATTTGTTTAATCTGTACAAAAAATTAGGCTAACCAGCTGCTGTCTCCAGCTACAAATTTACATTTGGTATCCTCTTGCCAGTTTTTTGGCTTGAATGCTAATAAATGTTTCACAGGATAATAAAAATAATAAAAAGAAGAATTAGTTTGTTTCTGTGTTGATACATGTGTGATTTTTTTTCATTTACGCCAAACATAACATTTTGAAACACCGCTCTTTGGAGTTAAGTTTGTCCAGACATCATGCAGTGATTGACCCACCAGCAAGTCTGCTGAGTTGAAGAGGTTATCGATCATCAATAAATCAATAGGCATCATCCCTGTGCCAGTCATTACACACGTTAGGTCAACCACAAGTAGGGTGGTTAGGGAATTTGGCCTAATTATTGTCACATAGTTTACCTTCATACATCGGTTTGTTGGTGTAGGAGAAAAAACGCAAGATGTTTATGGAAACTGGTTGTGTCCAAAATCTATGAACCTTATTTCCCTGCGGGTTGTACCTTCTGCACAGGAAGACAGCATCAGCATTGTATTATGCTGAGATGCTGGTGTGATCTTTGAATGTTAAAGACAGAAATGTGTGAGAAATGTGATTATCAGATCTGGATCGGATTGCGTGCAACAGGGTGACAACGTGAGTATGAAGACCATCGTTCCACCAGAGGACTCCGCTCTGAGCTGCAGTGTCAACAAGCATCCATCCTGCTAACGGCTCCTGGAGCAAGACATGGCTGTTTTGTATCTGACCCAGTGCTCTGACCTAAAGGTGGAGGGAGAAAAGTTGAAAAGAGAATTCTCCTCCAGGGATCAATAAAACACTGCATCACATTAAAATCAAGTTTTGTATCCTAGACGCAGCTTTATATGGCTCTGGGATCATCCCTCCACAGGGTGGCATGATTTCACTACAACACACAAAGGGTGGCTTTGAAACGGACTTGATGATTGACGCTGGCAGCTGGTGGATCCTGATGCCAGACAGTGATTCCCAATGGCCGATGCACATGGTCAGTCTTTGCTACCAGACGATTATCATCAAAGAGGAAGTGCAGATTGCAGGAGGGAGCTGAGGTATCAGGAGAGAGGTGGCCTGGAGGCTATTTGTCACATGAGTTGTCAGGGGCCATGAAGGCAGATTGCAAACAGAGCTGAAGAGAAGCATAGTGGTGAAACAAATGGCCCATGTGCAGAAATGCCTGGGTGGACTGTGGTGTTGCCTCACTATCGCTAATGTAGCTGAGGGACCGTGCCGTATAGTAGGCGCGTGTTTGAGCATGAGTGCACCAGAGAGGATGGGAAAATCACTACATCAGTAATATCAAAACAGATCTCACACAAAGGCTCTTGGCAACTGACTGAAAACCAAAGATCCATATTGATTACCTGCACACAACACTTTAATTTAAAAAAACAGTCTGACACATTGGGAAGGGTGCTTATTTTCTTTCTTTCCTATTAATATTTATAGTTAGATGAAAAGAATTATCTAACTGTGATACTGTACAGCAAATGTACAACTACAGCCAGTTAGATAAGCCGGGCAGAAAGACTGTAGAGAAGGGGAAACAGCTAGCATGGCATAAAAAGAAATCCACCCACCAGCATCTCTAAAGCTCCCAAATAAGTATCTCTACTCTCTTTTGTTTAGTCTTTATAACAACTTGTTTATTTTCAACAGCATGTCTAAACAAACGACATGGTTGGTTAGTAAGTGGACTTTAAAGATGCTGGTGGATGACCCGGCTAACTGTTTTCCCTTGATTTACAGTCTTTATGGTAATCTAAGCTTTATGCTAACTGGCTTTAGCATTACAGATATAAAATACATATTGATCTTCTAAGCTAACCTTTGTCAAAAAAAAGCAAGTCTGTTTCACAAATGATCAAATTATTGAATTACTACTCTTTCAACTGGTGTGCCATGTGTTGGATTAGCTCTAGTTGTAAAATAGCAGCGTTATTATTGATGGTTATGGATGAATGTGCAGGGACAGAAACAAACCCAAAGGAAAGACCATCACACTAAAACCTGCATGAATTATGAATGTATGGATTTCCTTACTCCTCAAAGTGCTTCAGAGAGACAGCTGGAAAGTGGATAATGAAGAATCCTATTATCCTGTTGCACTGCAGCCAAACCAAACAGCATCAAAGATATCCCCCACTTGCCACTGCTAATTATCAAGCCAGAGACGTTTCTCTTCATGTGATTATAATGTTTTTTAAATTGCCCCCTTTGGCACGGTTGAGCTCCAGTATGCAGCTCCTCCACTGGGGTGGTTAGTTTAGTTCTGCTTGGCGACAGGCAGAAGGTACAGTAAGCTTGACTAAGCCTGACAAACTTGCTCCCAGGTTGCCTCTTAGGGATGAGGGATGGAGCGGGAGAGTGTATCACATGGGTGTTGGGGTGATGTGTTGGCAGCCTCGACCGCCTGAAATGAGGACGGGCAATGCAGTTTTGCAACCATATCCAACTCATTTCTTCCCATTGAATGGAAGACTGTTCCTTTTTCTACAGGTCTTCCTTAAACATCCGTTTACAACATCATTTGATTTTTTTTAAGTGACATCCTGCCATCCTCACATGGATGAAGTAGATGCTCAAGATAGGATTCATGAGGAGATGTGAATATCTGTGGTTGTTCTCTCGACTGCCGTTCAGATAAAACAATAAATTCAAAGGTATCATCATGTAATTAGTAGAATTATAACATTAGTTTCAGGCATTTATAGACCAAATTATCAATTAATTAATTAATTAAGAAAATTATTTTCTGTACTTAATCGTGAAAATAACCGGAAGACCTTTAAAAAGTTTTTTCTTTTGTAAGGCTGGAGCCAGAGATTATTTGGCATGTTTGCCTTTAAGGATGACAAAGATTAATAATTGACAATCAAGAATTCATTGGGTGACTAATTGTCTTAGTTTTCATTTTCTTTAGGACTGTGCACTTCTTATGCTTTCCTTTTCATTTATTTTATTTTGTTGAAAGTGCTGTGTATAGTGCAATTTTGATATTGGTGCTGTGATGTGCTGTTTACGTTTATATTTACATTATTGATAAAACAATCTTTAAAGAATCATATAATAGTTCGTTGCGGCTCTAAGCTGGTCAAAGATATGGTAATGTTTAATATTTTCCTGCCCCCACTTCTGTCAGGGCATGCTTGAAAATGAAATGGTGGAGACCTCCCTGCTGTTCTGCCCCTCTTCTCATATCATAACCCCTCTTGTAAAACTGCCCTTGTCAGAAATGGCATTAGTATTGACTCTTGGGTCCCGTGATGGTAAAAGAGATGGCTGAGCGGTTGGAGGAGGAGCTAACAAGTCTCCATCAGAGCACCAGTTGGAGCGACCGCCGTCATTCTCTCCTCAGAGGCTCCCTCTCAAAAAATAAAACCCTCGCAACCTCTTCACCCGGCACCCCCATCCACACCCTCACCCCCACCCCACCCGAGGTGGGCCATGATACCCTAGTGCTATTACAAGTTCCAGTGTTGCCTAGCAACTGGCTGGCGGATTACAATTGGGGCTGTAGATGGTGGAGATTTAACACAGTTTATGGGGGTGTCAGCGCGTGTGTGTGTGTGTGTGCATGCATACATTTGTGAATCTGTAATGGCTGATGTGTGTGTGCATGTGTCACCAGCACCCTGTTTCCTGGTAATGTACTGTAAACTCTGCCTCACAGCAGTGATTAAAACTAAATGGATCACTACCTGTCTGCCTTGTAAATCTTTGGATGTGTTCAGTTTCACTACTGCGGGACTACAGGTTGATTTCATGGTCGATGAGCTTTAAACAAAAAACAAACCAAAAACAAAAAAACCCAGAAATTTCAGAAAGTAACAATTATCCACCTTTTCAAAAGCCTCTCATACTTGTGTGTTAAATATGAAGCTACAGGCAGGAGACTATTAGTTTAGTTTAGCATGAAAAATATAAAAAGGGGAACAGCTAGTGTGGATCTTACTAACCATAATAAATGATAATGTCTTGTTAATTAAATATTTTAGTTATAATAACTGTTTTCTGACAATAGAGGAGGTGAGCCATGGACTCACCTCTTCTATCAAGCCATTAAATTTGACTAGTTATGGTAAACATACTATTTTTTAAAGATATCATCTTGAACATTTTGA
>JAOXYL010000030.1:9629551-9652400 GCA_028564955.1 Terapon puta
TAATATTAAATTGAAGCGATAAACCCTGGATTTAGTCCAATTTGACCATGATAGCCAGGACTATTGGATTGTAAAGGGAGTTATCAGCTGAAACTAGCTCTTGACAAACAACTCTTCATTAATTCACTAAGTACCTTTTTGCAGCCTCATATAGTGCAGGCAAACAAGGTTTGGTCTCACAATGGTACCAAAACTGGCAGCTTCACTGTGACAACATCAGGAAAATAGATATAGCAACAACTGAGAGAAATATCTATTTGTGTTTTTTGAAATAATATTTCAGCAAATGCAGAAGTTGAATCAATCATTCACTGAATGCTGGCTGAAAGCTAGCCTCATAGCAAGCATTGGATGTAAATGAATTAATTTAACTATTCTAATTAATTAGGTATTAATTGAAATAACATCATTAGCCACTGCTGTTGTGTTATATTTTTGTTGTGGTTCATTCCCAAACAAAGCTAAGTACAAAGAAGCAGTGTAAAATCCTTTTAAATGAACTAGATTGATTTCATTAGAGTAAACATTAATGTACATTTTCATTTAAATTGTACAGTTGTTGTTTTTTTTATTGCATTTGTTGATATGAAGAAAAAATACGTCACCAGGTCCTTAAAGGTTAAGTCCTCAAGAAATGAATGCAAGTCAATGCAGTGTCCCCCTAAGTGACAAAAACAAGTGTGTGTGTGTGTGTGTGTGTGTGTATATATATGTGTGTGTGAGTGCAGGATGATGGTGGTGGTGGTGTGTCTGTGTGTGTGTGTGGAGGGGGGGAGTCACATGCACAACAGACTGTCAAGGAATAACTCCCTGCTGCCTCCCTCTCCCTTTCTCTCTCTCCCCCCTCCATCCTCCTCCTCACTTTCCTCCTCCAGCATGCCGTTCTCCTCTCTCCCCTCTGCTCCTCGTTTTCATCTCAATTTGAACTATCCGTGCATTTAATTTTTAATGATATGCATAGAGCTCCCCTCTCTTTCTCTCTCTCTCTCTCTCTCTCTGTGTCTCTCTCTCTCTTCCCCTCCTCTCTCTCTCTCTAGTTTCTCCTCCTCTCTTCGCCACCTGTTAGTTAGTCTCCCTTTCCTCTCCGCGCTGGAATCCCCCCTTTTTTTATGAGGAGTTCCACACTTGCGCTACCAGTGAGGTAAGTCAATATTTTATTCTGACAGGTTGGAAAAAAATATTATGGGTTCTATATGTCATGATCCCCTGATTTCTCTGCATGCCTCATCTCTATGCCTCACGTCTTTAAAAACACTTAAAAGCATCTTTCCTTGCCTTTCACCCTCTTTATGTTTTTGTTTTTCATATTTATGTGGATTTTTTTTTTTTTTTTGGTCTTGTTAACTCTGCATGAGACACTGAAAACTACTGCAGTAAAAGCCAGACTGAGAGATGGACACATTTGTTCTGCGTCGTTCTCGCACAGCAGGCAGGTGCAACATGTGTCAGTCTCTTTCTCTATCTTTTTTACCTGCTCCTTCACTTTTCTTTCACACCTCCCGACACACACAGGCACATGTGACACACTCTGTCACTCACGCACATTGAAGTTTACTCATCTCCGACTGCCTTAAAATAACCTGGCTCTAATTGACAAGTGCTCGCTGTAACTGTGGTTAGCTCTAAATGATGTCCCGACTGTCAAGCTCTAATGAGTAGCTACAGTGTGCGGCACTGTACTATACCATCTGCCTGTCAGCCAGCAGCTTGTTATTTAAAGGTGAACGGAGCCCGCCGCAGGGGCCCATTGTATGTAGGACACAAGAGAAGAAGAAAACCAGCAAAGAAAAGGGGAGGGAGAAGGATTCTCACATACCTACAGGTGGAGTAATGGTGCCTGAGAGGACTGATGGAGTGATAATGAAGGAGATAAGGAGGGTAGAAGAGGTGGATTATAAAGGTGGAAAAAGGTAGAGGAGGGGGATTGAGGGAGAAGAGCGTCCATGCTGAGATGTGACTCTAATTTAAAGTGAAAGCGGAGGAGGGGAGGTCGCATGTTGCACAAAGATATTCCTGACTGCCGGCTTCTGGTGACTTATTCCTCCTTTGTGGAAGCTGGAAACCTATGTAACCTTATAAACATATATGTTATTATAAGGGGACATAATATATGTGCCATATGTGGTTGCATAACTAACAGCCGTTGGGCTATAGCATGGAGCTGCTGTGTACAAGTTAGGCTGTTATCTTGTAGTTTATATGAATCATGTAAAGTGGCTCGGCCGTGTGCTCCGAGGCTAAGAGTCATGTATCTAAGTGAGATTTAGCATACAATAAAAATCTGTGTGAAATCCGCACCTTATTACTCCCAGTGTGCATTGCCATACTTGTCAGCAACAAGATGATGATGAAAAGAGGAGATGAGAGGGAGATTCCAGCTGGCAGCATGAGACCGATCAATCATGATCTCCCCGTGAGCTTCTGCTTCCCCCCCGCGAGCTGTGAACCACCAGGCCCCCCGGCTGAACGTGTGCTGCCCTGCTGGTGGTGATGGTGGTGCTGCTTGGGCTGCTCCGGCTCATGGCCACATCTGCCAGGACTGGGAGGCGACTGACTGCGCACATTATATCACCAGACACTCGCTTACAAGCCTGCAACAGCTGCATAGTGTGTGTGTGTGTGTGTGTGTGTGTGTGTGTGTGTGAGTGTGTGTGTGTGTGTGTGCGGAGAGAGTGATGAATTAATGATCTGACAGAAGTGTATTTGCATGTACGCTTACAGGTATAATTGTGTGTTTGTGTGCTTTGAGGGATTATATGTTACCCATAAGAACAATCAATATTATCTACTCATCCAGGTTAATTAATCTTTTAATCAATTCTGGTCATAATTGCCATCATCAGAGAGAGTTTCATTAACTTGTTTTCACCTTCCCTTTAATGTGTAGGAATCTTAAACTTAATTTAGGATTATTTCCCTCTGAGTCCGTCTGCTGTATTATTGTTGCGCCAGACAGTGATAAGCGCTGGTTTATCTTCTCTCTACATTCACCCACAGCACATTTGAATTGGAGCACACTGCAGAAGTCCAAGGCTATCTCTTCGCTTTTTAACTGAGTATTGATGAACTCGGAATAGTTGCTCGGTACTTCAGAGGTATTGCTGTTGTAGTCTTCAATGACACTCAATGGCTGCTGCTCCTGGTATTTGAAAGCCAACATGTCCATCATTTACCATGCCCGAGCCAGTGGTCTGTCAAAGTGCTTTCAGTCAGGAGTGGAGGAAGTTTGCTGGCTGGCACACTGCAGCGTGTTTTGGAAGTTTGTTTCATCTCCAGCCAAGGAAAAGCTCACTGAGCTGCCGCGTGTATCAACCACTATTGTGCTCGCAGCAGAGAGACTGCACCGTACATGACGAATGACCCTCGCTGCCTGTAATTCTGTTGAAGGTCAACAGTCAGAGGGAGCAATTTCAGTGTCGCTTTCTCCCAACGCGTCATTGGTCTTATTGACCTTATCTTGATGACTAAAGCATCTGAAATGAATCTGTTAACTGGATTTGACCCCAGAAGTCTTGGGGGGATAATGAGGAGCAATAATGGTTTTGACAATACACTCATTATAAGAGAAGATGAACAAAAGCCTGCATTGGTAGTTAAGTAATAGTTTAACATTTCGAGAAGCTTCATATGTCTCTCATGTCTGTATGGTAAATATAGAGTCACAGCCAGTTAGCTCAGCTTAGTATAAAGATGGACCATTACCAGATGACAAGAACATGGGACGACCTGAGACTGAGACTTTGAGTCGTGGAGGAGTGGCCAACTTTGGAAAGCAAAACAACCAACAAACCTTACTAATTATGGCTTTAACATATCACATCATTAGAGTGGCACCAATCTTTTCATCTATTTTTCAAGAAAGTGAGTAAGTGTATGTTAAAGCGTTTCTTTATATAAGACCACCCACTCCCCTAATAAGAGCATAAGGGTTATGAAAAAGTACTTTGTTTTCCACTTGTTTCTGTTTGTGGGGATTCATTTGAGGTTCTTCAACAGAATAATGTCAACATCACTGCTGTATCTAACCATGTCTTTAAACCTCACTCTCCGAGCCCCGAGAGTCTCCCCATTTTGGTATTTCTCAAACTTACAGACAACACAGAGGAAGTGCAAATATTCACACTGCAAATATTCACTTCTCAGTTTGAATCGATTAATGCAGAGAGAGCAGAAGGTAGTCCATGGGGGGATTTGTTCAGTATTGAGGACAGAACGCCCCCTCAAGGCCTGCTGTCTTTAGAAAACAAAAGCTGTGAGATATTTGTAATCCACCCCCCTCTTTTTTTATTTCGGGAAGAGAGCAGACACATCAGCCTTGTGGTCAGCTCCTTTCCCCGCCACCACTACTTTATATAATCACCGGGGCTCTTCTCTGTGTCCGAGTGTGCTGAAGAGTACCAGTTCCATCATGTTAAGACTTTATCCCGTAATTATCCCATTGTTGAGCACTTTACATAACGTGCGTGCCTCGGTGGCTCTCTCTCTCTCACACACACACACACATACACACACACACACACATACATAGGATGATGAGGATCCAGGGGAGACCCCTATTGTCCATTATGCTTCATCCTCCATGACAGACTTGAGTTTATTCATACATATTTAATTGAAATGCAAATTTTTGCACATCCTTTGCTGTATTTTGTCATCTTGTGAGTAATGTCTTTTTTTCATAGTTCTAATTATGTTGAAGGGGCTTACGGTGTGAGAGCGGAGAGAGATAAATGCTTCCTATCGCAGGTTCTTGACTGCATGAAAACGAGATGAGCTATTAGGAGTGATGATATCTCAGAGATGGCAAGACAAAAAGAAAAAAGGCTGCATTTATCCCCAACCATCTTAATAAGCTTGCCTTGTTTCGCTTGGAATTGCAGATGTGAAATTGACAACAACAGCTCAAATCGGTGGATCAGTGTGTCGCCTCAGATGAACGCAGCCTGAAATTTCGATCGCTGAAAAGAGGTTTCTTACTCTTACTCCTTCCTCTGCCTTTCTCTCCAGCCCTATGACTGTGCGAAAAGGAAAACGCTTGGGCATCTCCATCCAGGAGCACATGGCCATCGATGTGTGTCCGGGCCCCATCCGCCCCATCCGCCAGATCTCAGCCTACTTCCCTCGCCTGTCGCCCACTTCCTCCTTCTCTGAGCCACTCTCGCCCAATCAGGTGGCAGCTCCCACGGCGCTCAGCCCTGGCAGCACAGGTCAAGGTGGAGGGGCCGGCGGAGGGGGGAGCAGCAGCCTGTTGTCGCCGCTGTTACCAGGGGCGTCGGGCGGAGGGGGGTCGCTTTCAGCCATGAGCAGCATGGACACCTCCATTGAGATTGACAGCTGTGACAGCGATGATAACAGTGAGTCTCCTGAAAGAAACATCCTTGTTTCAGTGAATCTGCTCGAAGCAAAGTCTGAGAATGAGCACTGATGTGGAGTGACCAGATTTAGCATTTATTATTAAGTATCTTCATTTTTGAAGCAATAGGTCTTTGATTTCAAACAGATGGAAAAAGAGGAAGTCATTTATGGCCAACAAAGTCAACATTTGTTATGAGCTGAAAGTTGTTTAAGTATGAAGCACCTGAGTTGATGATATCTTTTTTCTTAGTTTTCTGATTTTACTCATTAAATGTGCTCATCGTTGCTGTAAAATGCATGTTGTGCATAAAACACTTATATCACACACATAATGCTCAACCCCAACAGTTTCACAAAACTGGAAATTAAGAAAACATATAATGGATTTGATATATCTATGTGTGTAATTAGTTTAGATTTTGTTATTCGAGGTTTAAAAGTGAAAATTTAGAGGATGTCTAGGGATATGAGCAAACAGTATCTGTGTCTATGACATGATGATGTGAGCACTCAGGGGCTTGTTCTCATTGATTGGACCAAAATCTTGTGTCCAGCTAATTTTAAACATTTCCAGATGGCTTGGTTTATATGCTCTTTTGCCAAGAGTTAGATGAGAAGATTGATACTGATCTCACATTTATCTGTTGAAGACACGGCCAGCAGCCACTTTTTTTAGCTTAGCACAAAGAAATGGAAATGGAGTTAGTCTGTCTCCTGTTTCCAGCCTTGTGCTAAGATAATCTAACAAGCCACTTGTAGCATTATATTTACCTGACAAATATGAGATGGGTATCAATCTCCTCATCTAACTCTCAGCAGGAAAAAAGTGTAAAGTGTATTAAAATTTCTTTATTCCATTGTTTTTGTACAAGGTAATGAAGTCATCAGATGAAAAGCAATTACTACAGCAACTGTCACACTTTAAACCATTTTCATCAACTGCCTTCCAGCCTCCTTGGGGACGTTAGAGTTTGACCTACTGTATGAGAGAGCCACCAGCTCCTTACACTGCACAGTCCTCAGAGCAAAGGTAAATACCATCCATTGAAAGTGGAGCCTGCACAGGTTGGTTTTGTATCAAAAGAAAGTCATTTCTACTAAAACATGTCTCCAACCTTTCATCCCTTATATTCAAGTGTTCAACCAGTGGCACAGGTCTGTTTTACAGTTTACCCATATGAGAACCATTTTCAGATTTTCAGTTCACCATTTTTGCATTCATGTGCCTCAGAGGATAAATAATAAACCCCTTACCCCAACCCTTTTTTCATAAAACTATTTGATGACTATTTTGTGAAGCAAGACATCAAGTTAAATTAAGACTATGGACATGCCATGCTTTAAATACCTGCTGCTCAATAAGTCCCAGCGCTGCTAGCAAGGCTCCAGATTTTCTTTTGCCTTATAGTTTTATTAAATTGCTTTTAATAAAAATTAGTGTCCATCTCGACACATGTCTTGTTAGATATTTTATACAGCAGAATGGCCAACATTTTGAGTTTCAGCAGTTTAAGAAAGAGGAATTAAAGGTCTTAGGTCACACAGACACTTAATAAATGTACTACATCTTCTCATTAGTGTCTAGCAAAGGATGCAGATTTCACCTTTAATTTTTTACATAGTTTTTGAAAGAGCCTTTATGCTGTGTGGCTCCCCGGTCAACTGAAACTATCTGCCAAATTAAAAACCCTCACACCTCCTCCCCGCCACTGTGCTTTAGTTTCAATTTGCAATGAACCCTTCACCTCTCATTCTGGTAATCGCTTAACAATTCATTACTGGTGCTGACGGTTTTCATAATGTTCTCTGTGACTTATTTTATTTCCCATATTCTCTCTCTCTCTCTCCATCAGGGTCTGAAGCCGATGGATTTTAACGGTTTGGCTGATCCTTATGTCAAGCTGCACCTGCTGCCGGGAGCCTGCAAGGTCTGATTTTATGTTCAGGGCATGGTTTTGTCTATGTTTTTCAACAGCGGAAATCAGTTACACAGGCCATCTGAATGCATGTTTTTATTCTGTCTGTAATCTTGAGCTGCATTGTGAAAATGCAAGTGCAGACCGGTAAATCAGCAGGGGAACGAAACGGCCTTGTAGCCACTAAAGAATTGTTTTTCTTGTTCAGGTTGTTTGCATCTCCGAGTAAAAGCTTTGAGTTAAACGTTTTCCTCTCCTCTCTGGTGTGATGCAAAGGCCAATAAACTGAAAACGAAGACTGTCCGCAACACGCTGAACCCCGTGTGGAACGAGACGCTCACCTACTGTGGAATCACAGAGGAGGACATGTACCGCAAGACACTCCGGTAAATGTTTGCTATTTCCGTCTCCTTCGGGTCCTGCTCCTCTGTCCTGTCTCGGCCATCAGAAAGCTTACAAAGGCTTCCTTATCAACTATCTCCATCACAGAGTCTTTTCACGATTTATAGGCCTTCATCCTTTCTCTGTTTCACCCACTCACTCTATCTCTACCTGATCCTTTGATCCTCCTCTGACGCCTCACCTTCGGTCCTCCCTATCCTCACATCTCCTCTGTCCACCAGGATCAGAAAAGATCTCGCCTCGCTCCTTCCAAACCACCCCTATCTCTTTGCCTTTCTTGCCGTCTCTCCCCCTGCCTTTCTCTCTGCTCAAGTTGCAGTGACAGATTGAGGTCAGACTAAGCACCGTGGGGTGTTTTAATTTCATTGACCCCCTCCAGAGGTGACGAAAGCTGCGAATTGTCTCTGCCTGTGACTAAAACTTTGCCGTGGCACACGTGGGAGTGGGATTTAAATAGGATCGACGGTTGATCTCTCGGGGGAAATTAGACAAACTGGCCCTACAACCGGCCTACGACACTGCATTAATTCAGCAGAGGCGTTTAAAGATTGGACAGGAAGTTTAACCTATTGAAACAAACATGTTGATGTCGCCCACTGCAAGCACTCATGATATTTTACTCAGTGGCTGCAATTAATTATTTTTGTACATCCATATAAATATTCATTATGTAATACATAGAATCTAATTGCTGTCATGTGGGGCTAATGGATTAATCCAACCCTAAACAGTTCGCAACACTTCGTAAATAGCAACTGTGGATATTCTTACGTTTTTCAGTCAGTTCTTTGTCTTCTAGGATGTTTTTTTCTAGCACAGAGTAACTGTCAAATGCCAGGTAACATCCAGTGTGTCTACGAGGGTAAACAGTAGAAAATATTTCAGTTTGAAATATGAACAACCAAACTTTGTTATCAGTCCCTCAGAAGAAGTAAAGCAGTTTATTCCCAGACTTACTTTTTTTCCCCTACCGAATGTCAACACTTCCAACGCAGGAAGAAATCCATCACAGAAAACCGAGGTTTTCGAATTTCTTCACCAACAGCAGCTTCATTCGAGCAGAACTCAAGTCAGCCACAAGATATGTCGCATTTTGAAAAGGGGAAAGACGCCTGTTTTTTTCTAAACTGGAAAATTTTTCCAATTTCAAATCAGCAGCTATATGCAACAGACCACAGTTTAGAAGTACGGTTAGAAGTATGGTTCTTGAAAATACAGTTCATAAAAGCAATTATGTATTTATATTTTCTTGCCTCATTATTTATCCATGACCTTACTCACTGTGCTCACAGTGAGCATCTTTAGTTACATTTCTCGATGGACATTCAGGTTGGTGACAGTGTGTGTGATCTGATTTATCATCCTGCTTTACCGACTGTATAAATCTTTTTGATTTAGATTTAGATGTCATAGTGACAGTAAACTATTTATGTTACGGCATCTGTCGTGACAGCAGCTGTCTCTCATTATAATAACGCTGTGCTTCACATTTGACCCTTTGACCTATTGTACTCTCACTCACCTCTCCATCCTCAAGCCCTCTTGACCACAGCTGTCCTTCACTCGTCCATCTATCATGCCATCTTTCACTTCTCAGCTCTGGCTGACTCCATCTCCCCTTCTCCTCTCCTCTCTTCTCTCCCGCTATATTTTCCATTTTCATTTTTTGTATTTTTGCTGCTCCATTCTGAAGAGTTTAGGCCTCCTTTTGACTAATAAGCTACTAGACTAGAAATTACCTTTGGGGATGCCAGCACATATCTGGTTTCCCCAGGCAACTGTCTCCTTGCACCTTCTATATTTCTGAAAAATCACATTTTATTACCGGAAACTGCATAGAGCAGGTGACTGTGACTTTTCATTCCTGTGGTTCTGAATAAAAAAGGCAGTACGTTCATATCTGAACTTCTCAGACAGATTGCGTTCTTAGCTTTCTTTTTCTCGTGGCATGTCTTTCATTCACATTTACACGAAGCACAGGAAAAGGCAATCACGCTGGATTTCAGTTAGCCTGTCGCATACTGATTTCTCACTCCTGCCCATAGTCATGCACACATTTGCATCCATAAATGACTCCTCACAAACATACTCACACACACACGCAGACACACACACACAAAGATTTAAATAAATTCACCCATTTTTATCTCTCCCTCTCACCCACGTCACTCCATCCCTCGCTCAGTGGCTTTTGATTTCACATACGCAGCCTCCCTCCATCTCCCCCATTCCTCTCTGCTGCTCCCACCCACTTATACATTTCAGGTGATATTATGGCAGGTGTAAAAGTTTGCCAGACCATAAATATGGATCAACTTAACCTTGCATGATACATTTTCACACTATTTAAATTCCCCTGGGAGGGAAAATGGTAATTACTTGAACAATGCACATATACAGATGCTGGATTTAAACCTTTTTCTGACTGCATGCTCTTGAATTCAGGTCAGGCCTATGTTAGCATTTCCCTTCTTCATTATAATGTTGTCACAACATTAGGAATGATTAAATGGGCAATATGTAAACTTGTTTGTCTGCCACACACAAAAGCATATTTTCTCACTCCCCATTAATCAGCTCCACTGATTTTTATTCATGTCTCCCTCTCTCCCTGTCTTCGTGTCTTGCCACCTTCCACCTTCCACTTCCTCTTCTGTCTCTCACTCCCAGGGTGTCCGTGTGCGACGAGGACAAGCTGACACATAATGAGTTCATTGGGGAGTCGCGGGTGGCCCTGCGTCGCGTGAAGCCTGACCAGACCAAACACTTTAACATCTGTCTGGAACATCCACCTCCTGTGAGAAGAAGAGGGAGTGATGGGTGGGGGGGATAAAAGGAGGGAAAGAGGAGAATGAGTGCATGTTTGAGAGATAAATGACTGGAGGGTACAGTAATATTCAATATA
The DNA here is from genome assembly GCA_028564955.1 of Terapon puta. Lineage (NCBI taxonomy): Eukaryota > Metazoa > Chordata > Actinopteri > Centrarchiformes > Terapontidae > Terapon > Terapon puta. The sequence continues at coordinate 9,640,130 of JAOXYL010000030.1, forward strand.
TTAAGGCTCACTGTCTGACTCAGAACCTCATCTTTTGCTCTGAAGATGCGGTGAAAGAGTCAGAGGGAGGTAAAGAGGGAAGGCAAGACATTGTTTACGCACTGCCTGAGAGGCGTTAAAATGTCGATATTCAGTAGACATACCAATCCGCTCCAATGATGACAGCACACCTGGGTCTCATAACACACAAGACACCAACAATCACTGTAGAAATGTTGGAAAAAGATATGAAATAGAGAAAAAAAGAGAAAATAAGAATGATTTTTTACTTTTTTTTCGACTGTGCAGATGCTTGTTTTGATCATCATATGTCATAAGGCCCATGAAGTCACAGGAATTTATTCATTTTTGTCAACCATTACAGAAGCAATGAGCTAATTAGGCAAAAGAATTATGCTGGAAACACATGAAGTAAAAAATAAAATATGTGGACATTTTGACCAAAACACCCTGGGTGAACATTTAATTACAAAACCACAAATCCATGGGCGCTAATCTGCTGCTACACCAGTCGCTACTCTCACACAAAGACTTTCTAGATTTAAAAACTTGCAGGCTGCAGGGATTTGATCATATTCAGCCATGAGCATGAGCGAGGTCAGCCACTGCTACTAAATGATAAGGCCTGGCTTAAGGTCAGGGGTTTTGGTCAGGCTGGTCAAGGTCCTCCTACACCAAAATAGAAAAGCTTTTCCTCACGTGCCTCATCATGTGGGGCTTTGCCATGTTCTGGGCTTTCCACAAACTGTAACTAAGGTGCCCAAACCAAAAAGCTAAATGTGGTCTCACTGATATAATTGAACTCATTCTTGCCTGGGTAAAAGTAAGTATTGGCTAAGCAAAGGACAGAGTATCATGTCTATTCTTATAACCCACAAATAGCTTTTTGTGCAGGCTAAATGTCAGCTAGGTCGCACGTGGGAAAAGGGTACATAGAGACTGGGAGAATAAAGGGAGAAGAGAAAGAGCGAGGGGGTGTGGGGGGCGTCAATAGACAGGGAGAGCGAATGAGAGAGATGAGAAACAAATGGATTAAAAAATAAAAGTGGTGGAGAGCGGGGGGCTTGTGTGTGAAAAGAGGTGGGAGGGGGGCTGGGTTTTTGTTCTTCATGAGTTGGAAAGGGCTGTTGGTATTAGATTGGTCCTCTGAGGCCGGTGGCCACTCTGCGATCAAACGCTAAAGCCCCTCTGTCATCCTGCGAACCAGACACTGTGTCAGGCCTGTCTTTTTCAAAGTGGATTCACCCTCCACCCTACATCCCCTCCCTTCGCTCCCCCAGCCTGCTTCTACAGCTTTTCTGTCACTCATTTTTCTAAAATCTCTTTCTTGTCCTTTTGCCTCCAGCTGCCTTCACCAACTGCGATGAGCACAGCACTGAGAGGAATCTCCTGCTACCTGAGAGAGGTGACTACATGACGTCTCAGCTTTGGTCAACATGACCCTCCTTCTGTCTGTCTGTCCTCATAGTCCAGGTCCAACCTCTCATAAATGACCAAATAGGTTCTATTCACCTTCTTTCTGTGACAAACATTATCCTAAAATTATGGAACCAGACCTGTTAATATTCCAAAGTTTCTGTCAGTTTTAATGATATGGTCTGTATATTCTTTGAAAAATCATTCTTTTCGCCTTCTATTAAAAATCATCAGAGCAACAGGTTTGACTGTTTACGTCTAACAAGTGTGGAAAATTAGCGAAGTTAATCAACAGCAATCATCATTTTTAAAGCTCACAAGTAACTGGCTTCAGTCAAATGCCAAATCTGACAATTTCATGCTTTGATTGATGGACTGTAAAATATCTTGTCACACAAAACAAACAAGGCGATTTGACTATTTATAAACCAAATATTTCATCAAGTAATCAACTGACGATGAAGATAAAAGATAAGTGTTAGACATTTACTCTTGAGTATTATGTTTAATTTTACTAATAACAGTGAACCATTTATTATTCATCACTGCATCTATTAGCTTCCATTCGTTTCATTTATCCATTCAAGACACAACAATCAATTAGAAGTAATTTAAACTCTTGAGCCGAGATTTATTATCACAAGGTCACTGAGTTAGATTTTTCCTTGACCTGGAAATGAGTGAAAGCAAATGGCTACCTGTTATGAAAATGAAAATATACATGTAAATACCTGAAACATTTAACACGAAAACATTAGCTCGCTTCAGCGAGATGATGTTTTCCTTTTTGCCTTGAAGGCTGATTAATCAATTTGGCATTATTGTTTTATTTTATTATATTTTTTCCAATGTCTCCTTTCCTCTTTTTTGAGTGTTTATCCACATTTAAGTAAGTGTATATACAGGGTGGATATATAAACATAATTCATTATAATCTACTGTAACACACCAGACCTGTTGAGGCTGTGACTAAAGAACTTGAGCAATAACATTTTGAATTGAGGCTGTTTTTTTACAATGATTTCTGGTAAAGAAGCAACTTGCAAACACGCTTAAACCAACAATACAGGATTAAGGACTTAAATTGGATTTAAAGTCCATTCTCAAAGCTGTTACGGACTTTGAATCGCTCAGTTTTTTAGACATAATGATTTAAAGCCAATCTTCTCGCAGCTCATTGGGTTAATTAACAAATGGGTCAAACCAAAGGGCCAGTGTGGTCCTTTAACTCTGGGATAACAGGAGTACAACAGCTGCCTCTGTGTTTCTCACCATATTCAAGGTTGTTTAATCAGTCTTGGCTGTTCTCTAGTCTTGCAAACCCACCCACAGATTTATCTGTTTCCCATTCGTCTGTCACTGTCTCTGTACGGCTGGCTCCACAGTGACGCCTGTTTATTTCCACCTCCCTAATGAGTTGCTCTCTATCGATCTGTGAAGGTCTGAGCTGTTTCATTACCAGATACCTGGTGCAAATTATCCTCACTAATTGCGAGTTTTTAAGTATCCTACTCAGTCACGGCAGATGGTGAAGTGCCTGTTGGCAGTGATGATGATTCCTGAAGAAAAACACAGATGAAGAGAGGAGAAAAATAGGAAAGCAAGAATTAGGAAAAAGGAAGTGGGCAAGCTGTTGAGACAATAAGAGACAGAGGGTGGAGCAGAGTTGAGAGTGGGCTGTATGGCATATTGATCGCCCTGCCTGTGTCCACCTTTCGCCTGAAGATAAGACTTAATGAGAGATGGAGAGATATAAAGGAGAGGCATTTAGTGAAGAGTGAACCCTTCATAGGCAATGGAATATTTTCCATTTTCAAACCTAACTTGGTTGAGAAAGATGCACCTGAAGTGATGAACACCCTGAAATAGCAGGCACGCGTCTTTCCTATAAATAACATACATGTATTGGTGCTGTTGGCCATGAGGGTGAGTCACGGTCCTGTGAGAACATCGTCTTCCCCTTCCTCACCCTCTGTTGCTGCTTTCTCGCTTTCTTTCATCTGTCACTTTGAATCTGCTCTGTTGTTACGCTTGTTGTCAGATGCTTTGCTAACAGTTTGATGTTGTCCATGGAAAATACTCGAGCCACGAGCGACATAAGTGCATTAATATGACTTTAAGGTTTGTCCGAGACGGGTCTTTGCCACCGGAGCGAATGCACTCCTGTTTATTACAACGACAGTGGCATTGTGTTGTGTTGTCTCTGAGTTGTGGCAGATGAGCTCGCATGTTAGATGAAAGTCACTGAGCTCTTTAGGTGTGTCTGCCTATGAGAATAAAGACGAGCGATGGACTGCATTGCAGCAAAGGACACAAAGTACATTTTTAAAAAAGGACTGCAGCTATTGAAAAAAGAAATGAAGGATTTTTCTTTTCACAAATGAAAACTTGAATTTAAGCAGTTGCTTGATGTTGCTTGATGCTTTTGCAGCTACCGATAGACCAGTAGCCCCTAATCTTTAAATATATATTCGACATTAATTAGATATATAATGGACATTGCTAAAGTTATTTTGCTGCCTTAATTCTTCTTTTACAGTTATATTACTTTTTTGCTAAAGTGTCAGGATTTTGGTGAGGTTTAGTATGTTTTCTTGAGATTATTGGACCAGGTTGGGATTTAAATGTAATTAATTGATGTGATGGTTGTCAGTAAAACGGGGTTTTGTGTGTTGCAAGCTGATGCTGAGTGTGCTGCACATTGTATCATTCTAGTAATACATAGTCAGTTATGAATAAATGTAAGCTCAAGATTTGATTGGTTTAGCCTCTTACCTTTGGCGGTAACAGTTTGGTTTAGTCTGCATTAATCTCAAATGAAAACAAATTTTAGGGCTGTAACAGTGTCATACTGTGTTTTAGCATTCATCTGGTCACTTATGACATTAAAGGCCACTGTCTTTTATTTGATTTCTGCTTTGTATCGCTTTGTTATTTTTGCCGCCGCTTTAAACCTGCATCAATTGATTTTTTGACCTCAGTAAACACAACACTGGCATATCAGCACCTTATTATGTTGGTATGGCATGCGTATTAGACAACAGCTGGGGCTTATTTACACATAGAACAGACACAAAGCAACATTTGCATTCATTTGAAGTCGTGTTTGAGTCCACAAGTCAAATATTCACTTTCCTTTTAGCTGTGGTTTTGTTCTCGGCCAGCTCCTGAGGGACAGATCTGTTTCTTTATCAGGAAGCGATGCTGATGGGAGGAGTGAGAGCAAACTAAAATGGGAAACTTGTGGTACATAAAACCAAGACAATAATTTGGAAGTCAGTAAAAAGCTGTGTACAGCTGAAGGTAATTCTTTTACGGTTCTTCAGAGTGACCCGTTTTACTTACAAACAATAATTTATTCCCCAGGTAATGTAAAGGGATTGATTACAGCAGCTTTAAAGAACAACGTGAATATTTTCTGTTCCATCAGTGGGTCGTGGTAAAAGACTGATGTATTATTCTCAGTATATGAGTTCTCCTTTTAAACTTGAACCTTAAATCCCCTGTCTACAAATGCAGTTCACAGTTTTCCTGATTTTCTCTCATCTATTTCTGTCTCTTGTATCTTCTCTGTCTGTCAGTGGGAGACTGAGCAGCAGAGAAGTCTAGAGGAGAGAGGCCGTTTGCTGCTCTGCCTGCAGTACCTCCCCCCGGCCAGCGACGGCGACGTGAAGGGCGAGGCCAAGGCCAAGGAGAGGGCTCGTGGCGGGCTGTGCGTGGGCGTCAAACGCTGCGCCCACCTGGCAGCCATGGATGTCAATGGCTTCTCAGACCCCTACGTTAAAACGTGAGGACGCTGTCGAACCACCGACCGAAGGCCATGGTGAAATGAAACAATGGGCCAAATGTTTTTTTTTTTTACTTACCTCACCAAACCCCAATACCAGCACACAATTAGACACATTTAAAGTGATTAATACACAGCTCAGACAGACGGATTGACATTTCCCGACTCTCATTTCAGAACAATTTCCACATGACCCATCCATCTCCCTCTACCTAAATACCTGTGTTTGGTCCTGACTGGCCGTTGGCTTGTACTGACCCCATGAATCACCTTTTGTCGCTCCTCAGTGAGTGATAGATGGCTTGAGTTAACACAGCGTAAGGTAATGGTGACAAATGAGGGCAGCTTTCACACGAGTAGAGGCCAATCGTGAAATAAATCGCTCATTCATCAACATAACGATGGCAGTGTGTGTGCATTGACAGCCTTCAAAAAGGACTGAAAGGCAGTGACATGATCTAATGTTATGGCTGCACTTCGTCACAGAGGAGACCGAGTTGAGCACTATTGTCACAGAGGTCTGCTGGAGTTTCATTACTCACTGATGAAAGAAAAGCAATACTGTGTGTATCACCGTGTGTGTGCCAGCGAGGGCAGGAAGGTCCCAGGGTTGAGTGATACACCCTGACAGAAACTGGATAAATGAGCCTTAATGTCCCCCTTCTTCTCCTCTCAGTGTCTTCCTGTGTGCTGGATCCAGCTCTGAGCTTGTTAATGGCAAAAAAAAACCCCACGAAACATCTTCATCGCACACACATGAAGATACGTAGGTCACGAAGCTTGGCTCACACAGCTTGGCGCGCAGCAATCTGCCTTTTCCTTTCCCAACATACCTTCATGTTTTCTCCCTCCGTCTTCACACCGCTGAACCTACGCACACGTCCTCAGTAGTACATCATGCGCCTTGTTTCATTTTGGATGCATGCACGCATCTTTGCCCTTTGGCGAGCTTTTTTTTTTTTTCCCCCAGATGCTCTGTTGTGTCTGAGAACGTGTGGGAACATACGCTCCGAGAGCTGTGGGTGGTGGGTGGAAAGCGAATGTGAATAGAGATTTCGCCACGCTCCTTCCAGCTGGCGTAAAAATATCCTGAGAATTTAATGACACCCCGTGAAGGGATGCTGAGCTTTTTCAATCTGTGTGCCGTGTTGCCGATCAGTCCTCACACTCGCATACGGTTACTTTCACAAATATTATGTTAAATCTCCAAGGGAGTGGTTTGACATTTTTGGGAATACTCATTCACTATTATTCGCCTCAGATGAGAATACCAGTGTCATCTCTGAGCAGTAAATATGAAGATGCAGTTGATTTGTTTTGCTCTGTTTAGCACAAAAACTGGATTATAGGGTCTAAATTATCAAATTATCAATAATAAAGATCGTATTTCTTTAATATGTGCACAAGATATGAGTATGACAAATTGTTTTTTCAAAGGGCTACTATGGGCATTTGTGACATTTTTACTGACCCAGGCAAGCTGTTCCTCCTTATGTGTCACTTAGCTTCATATTTCATATTCTCATATTCTGTGTTTCAAAATGAGAATGAACGAAGGTCTTTCCCAAAATGTCGGACTGCTCCTTTAGGCAGACACTTCCTCTGAATCATCCATCAGCCGAGATGTCACCGAGAATGAAGTAAAAGTGTGACATGACAGAAAAACACTGACTCTATCCATCATCAACAGCTCCGGAGGGAACATGCTAATGATTTTCAATATGCATGAACTGACTCTGACCTGTATGTACTCATGGCTGGTATTAGCAGTCGGTGCTTCACTCCTCCTCTCAGCAATACTGTGACCTGTGAATGATTCCTCTCTCTCAGGTACCTCAAGCCAGACGTTCATAAGAAATCCAAGCACAAAACGGCGGTCATAAAAAAGACGCTCAACCCGGAGTTTAATGAGGTAGACATCCATGTGTGTATGTGAATATGCTTGACTGCCGAAGCATGGCATATGTTTGTGGTGGTTGAATGCAAAGAGGCAGCTCATTTAAACCCCAGCAGTCCTCAGAGACACTAGAATGCAAAGTGCTAGCAACCTTTTCATGAGGCAGCCAATTACAGTTTATATATTAACCGCTGCATCATTAATGAGTATTTTAGAAGTTTACACAGGAGGAGAAACTAGGTGTTATTTCCTGACCTTTGCCCTCGCCCAATCACCCCTCTCCTTCTCATTGTTTCCCACCCAGGAGTTCTTCTACGAAATCACCTTTTCGGAGTTAGCCACCAAGACGCTGGAGGTCACGGTGTGGGACTACGACCTGGGAAAGTCCAACGACTTCATAGGTGAGCTGACACCACAAACACATTGCCGGCTAATCGTTCCCCCACTGGTGCTCTTTGGATTACCGATCGGCTGCCTGGCTACGTTATTAGCAGTTTAATAATGTTGTACCCATGGCAGATGTTGCCAGAGATATTTTAAGATGTGCTCTATTATCTTCTATGATCCCAGTGCAGCACTGTGTGTAATTTGCAGGCTTTAGTTGCCAAAAGCGTGTCAGCGACATTTTGGCTGAAAATGAGCTTCATACCAAACTTCCTCTTTGAGTGGGAGTACATAATTACATTTACTCCTCTTCCTGCATGTGGATAACTTTTTGTGAACTTTTACTTCTTTTTCTCAAATCTTTGAAAGTTTTTTGCTTCTCAAAGTAGCTAAATGTCAGGTCATTTATTTATTTATTTATTCCACAAATCCTATGAAAAGATCAACAGTGTTTTAGTCTGTCTCTCAGCACTTTCAGACATCCCATCTCTCTTCAAGGAAGTCAGTATCAAGTCCACTTGTTGGAGACAACAGGTTGGAAAATTCTTATGTCAGGCTTCGGTTGACCTTTCAGAATACATTTATAAAAAGCATAAAAAAATATGAAAAAAACATTAACACTTTTGAAAACACAGTGAGTGTAAAACGACTTACAATCTCATAAAACATAAATGGGGTCACTGAAAAGCAATTTACAAAGAAGTGTTTTTTTAAAGATTGATCTAAAAGGCGAGACAGAGTTTGAGGCCCTGCTCTCCTCAGGGGTCATTCTCACATCTACACAGACAATTTTCAGCTAAATCTATTTTTTATTGATTTTTTTCTTACATATAGGATAGTTACACATAGGAGTTTTTGGCAGCTTTATAAATGCAGAAAATAACTTACTTTTTATGGGCAGCACTTTCTATGTTGATGAAGAGTCCCTTATCACAGTTGAAATTCATCAAAAAAATAAAAGTATTAGTAAATGTCAGTGAGTGACTGAGAAGGGAAGTAACCAAATAACTCCTTTTATTTTCTTATTTCCACTTTGAATTCTGAAACTAATCCAGTTTGAGTCAGTAATACTCCATAATAATAAATGCATCTCGGTGGCCTTTATTATTACATTTTAATGGGGATACTCATCATCCATCACTCAAGTTTTGAATGACACACAGACAAACACTGTTCAGCTTGTCAGAAACAGCTGCAGTCTCAGAGGTGAAACAGGGAAAAGCAAAAAAGCGTTCATCATTACAATTTGTGCATGAAGTTGGTATTGCAATCAAGAATGAATAAGGATCATTTAAATCATGAACACTTCAAAATTAGGAATACACTTTGGGCCTCAGCCCCCTGTTTCCTTTGAGTTGAAATTGATTTCTGTCTGTAAGTAATAAAAACAAACAACTAGGGAGAAAAGGTAAAACAAAAAAAGCAATTACTGCTAATGAAACAGTGCAGCAGAAAGCAAAACAATCCAGTAACTCAATGTAGAGGATTTTCTACTCACAAAAAAGTGTAAGTAGAAGCTACAGCTACTCTTCTCACATTACACCATCTATTTGGCATCTAAATGGATATTGTTTGTTGTTGTAGTTTGTTAGGTTGACCCTGCAGAATGTGCAACGACAACTGTTCACACCTTATACTTGTAATGTAATTATACTTTCATCATCATACTGACTTCCTGGTTTTGTTTGCATCCCTGCATGGGCTTGGTTAGGGGGAGTGTCCTTAGGGTGTCACTCACAGGGAGACACTCTGCAGCACTGGATAGACTGTCTGAAGAACAAGGGCAAGAAGGTGGAGCGCTGGCACACGCTGACCAACGAGCTGCCTGGATCCACTCTGCAGGAATGAACTGATGCCACGGGACACAGGACACAGGAGAGACCGCCTGAAGACTTGGGATGAGAAGATCGCATGCTCTGAGGACTTTCTGCATGACTATGACAGACTCATATCCTACTTTCTTTGCGTCATAAAAGAGGCCATAATTCATGACAACATCTCAAAAGGGGGTCACAATCAGAGATCAATACTACAGTCTTGGATCTAAATAGACCTCATGCAAAACCGGGGAGCCGCTCCCACCACAAAGCTAACAGTGGGAGAATTTTCATAATCATATTCATGGACATCCGTGTCTCTTTTGTGGGTTTAATACCAATCTAAATGCTCCTCTGCGCTGCCTCAAACTGCTCAGATCTCAATAGACAAAAGAAATTGAAATCATGCAAGAAAATATAATGAGGGAGAAAGCTGGCTTATTCTGCGTTTCGACTCTCATGTCAGATTTGTTTGCTCTCATTACGCCTGCCCCCTGTTATTTTCATTAACTGCTGACTTTAAGACTCCACCGTTATGTCCATCCACCCCACAGCGCGCATACCTCTCCCCTCGCAATAATGTTTTGCCTGATGCTTCCGAAGATTTCCAAGTGGTCTTAATAACGTCAGACTTTTCGTGTCCACTGATCTGACTGTCCACTGGATCGCCTGCAGACAGCACAACCCAATAAGATGACAGGTTCTTCCATGTTGATGGTTTGTGTCAGTAACTTGCATGTTTTGGTGTTGATGGAGCAAACTAAAAGACAAATGTGTGCCAGGCTCTGCTGCAGGATGAAATATTCATCATCGTGTTGTTCCTAATTCTCCTGAGGTGTGTTGCTCTGATTAACAGAAGAGATTTATTTAATTCAAGGGTAACAGTTTTTTTTTTTTTATTTTAACGTTGCTCACAGTTGTTTAATGTGTCAGCTCTAATATCACTGTGTCAGTTTCTTGTCGATGACACGTTGATTTTGTATGGAAGCGAATTGTAATTAACAGGAAAGTTTCAGAGCTGATTGATTTGCGGAGAGATGTGCATGGTCGTGGTATATACAATCATCAGCCTTCGTTGAGTATCTAAATTAAAAAAATGAATGGTGTATAGAGCACAGTGTTGTGGCTGCTGCTTTGCTATGGACTGCATTAACCAAGCTGCAGGTTTTATCTGTGCTCGGTCTCATGTGGTAAAAGAGGCATGCTGAAAATACCAGTGGTGTTCATATGTAAATATATATTGTGTTTCACTTGCTTTGGATGTTTGTCTTTTGGAACTTCGAGTGCGCATGATTGTTTCTTTCTTTTTCATAAAAGAAAAATTCATATTGTTTGCAGTCCTGATTATATTTGTTCCACGGTTCCAAAGTGGCCTCTTTCAATCTCTGATGTTTATGTACAGTGGCAATCCAATAAAGCCAATACTGCCACCTAGTCTTCAGGATCCAGGACTGCAGCCTCTTCTCTGACAGCAGTGTGAGCTGAGGTGATCAACAAGATGGGCACAGAAGCACAGATACCTAAGGTAAAAGAAAATCTCCAACAGCATCCACTCCAAATGTAGGATATTATGATTGCAATGATCTTTGAAAATTTCAGTGATAATTCTGGGTTCATGTGGGAGTCAGATACAAATGTCAAGTGTCCAAATAGAAAGAAAGGATATCCGATTTACTTAAAATTTCATGAGTAAATTCCTCATTTAAATAGTTAAAAATCAAGTCACACCCAAGACCTCTCTCTGTATCTCTCTATCTATGTTTATTCCATTCCTTGCACCATACTGTACTATTCTGTTTATTTCTGCTCCATTTATTGAACCACTTGTTCCGTTTGACAGGGAGGTCACAGGTCAGCATTGGCGTCAGAACATCAGAGTGTTTTTTGATAAACAGGCTGCTGCTCTGTGTCCCAGATTGTGCTGTGAGGCTGACCGCGAGCTGACCAGGCATCTGAGTCAGAGGCAGAGTCACGGGCGTCGGGGCAGATCGGATCAGTCCAGATTTTAAATAGAAGAAAAATACATGAAGCTCTCTGCAGCCGTACAGTTTCTGATTATTGCGCGTTTTCTCATGTGTCCTGAGTGGGAAATGAGCTCTTTGTGAAATCAGAGAGGGCTTCTAGTGTTTCATCTTAGTCACTGTTTGTTCTTCCCAGAGCTCTCGGGCTGACTGACACCTCCGATGTCTGTCCTCTGCAGCTCCTGCACGTCACTATGTAACAATGTCTTAATGTTACTGAAGTCACAAATACTAATACAAGTGAACATAATAATAAACTGTTATTGAAAAAGGTTTAAATAAAAATATAAAATCATAAAAAGCATAGTAATATAGTAGTACTTCGATTTATGATGTGTGTCATCTTATAGTAACTATAAGAAGGCAAGTCAAAAGTTGAAGTACAATCATCAAAGTATTTAGATCCTACACTGAAATTAAAATATAAAGATATTACAATCAGAATATACTTAAAGTACCATAAATAAAGAACTCATTTTGTGATATGGTCCATTTCAGAATGATGTATAGGCCTATTATGAGGTTGGATTATGACTGTTGACACATGAATATGTGAGCATCACTTTAATGCTGCAGCTGGTGAAGGTGGACACACTGTCATAATTAATTTGTAAATTAGATTTTAATAATATGAATCTGCAAAGTAACTAGCACCTACAGAAGTGATGTTAAAAGTAAAATACGTACATACTAACATATACTAACACACTAAACTACTATTGGAAACAGCCTCACTCAGCTTTTTATTATTAAAATTGAATAAAAGTGAGATTAAGAACAGTCTCTCCTGTTCTCCTCCAGTTGTTCTTTGCAGACTCGAGATTTGAAGTCTTAAACAAAAAACAGTGATCTCCCAGGCTGCACTTAAACTTCTTAAAATTCAGGAGCTAACCCGGTACAAGCCCTAAAGGGGATCATTTAAATCTTAAAATCTACTTTAAAATCCACA
>JAOXYL010000030.1:9663695-9674189 GCA_028564955.1 Terapon puta
GCCGGTGCGATAAACTCTCCATAACTTGCTTAGTTTTTTCACAGTCGCGAGTCAAAGTCGAAAAAAGGGCCAAAATATTGCTGAGAAAAGTAATAGCATAGATCTCGGGGCCGAGCCGGTCGTTTTGATGTATCACTTGTGATGGTGCGATCTACGGTTTTTGAGGAGTAGCACGCCGAAAAATGACACGGAAGAGGAATAATAAGAAGAAGAAAAAACAAACAGAAGAACAATAGTGACTCGTGTCGAGCCCCGTGTCACTAATAAGAAGAAGAAAAAACACACAGAAGAGTAAGAGTGCCTCGTGTCGAGCCCCGTGTCACTAATAACCGGTCGCTACAACCAAGATATGCAGAAGAGCATCTCTGAATGCACAACACGTCGAACCTCGAGGCAGATAGGCTACAGCGGCAAAAGACCACCCTGGGTGCCACTCCTGTCAGCTAAGAACAGGAAACTGAGGCTACAATTTGCACAGGCTCACCAAAATTGGATAACAGAAGACTTGAATATTGCCTGGTCTAATGAGTCTCAATTTCTGCTGCGACATTTGGATGGAGGGTCAGAATTTGGTGTCAGCAACATGAAAGCATGGATCCATCCTGCCTTGTATCAATGCTTCAGGCTGGTGGTGGGGGTGTAATGGTGTGGGGTATATTTTCTTGGCACACTTTAGGCCCCTTACTACCCATTGAGCATCGTTGCAATGCCACAGCCTACCTGATTGTTGTTGCTGACCATGTCCATCCATTTATGACCACAGCGTACCCATCTTCTGATGGCTACTTCCAGCAGGATAACATGCCAAGTCATCATCACAGACTGGTTCTTGAACATGACCATGAGTTCACTGTACTCAAATGGCCTCCACAGTCACCAGATCTTAATCCAATACAGCACCTTTGGGATGTGGTGCAACGAGAGATTTGCATCATGGATGTGCAGCCGACAAATCTGCAGCAACTGCGTGATGCTATCATGTTAATATGGACCAAACTCTCTGAGGAATGTTTCCAGTGCCTTGTTGAATCTATGCCACGAAGGATTCAACCGGTACTAACAAGGTGTACCTAATAAAGTTGCCAGTGAGTGTATATTTGATCTTATACAGGTAAGCTGGGAGACATCAAGCAGGAATGCCAAAAGAACATAAAAAGATTGGAGCAGAGAGGGTGAGAGAATACAGAATAAGATTGAGGGAAGACCCAGAGAAGTATGAAGAATATTTAAAGAAGGAAGGAGAACGAAAGGAAGAAGGAAAGGTCAATTATTTCAGTATGTGAATAACTAGGTTATTTATATTTTTTGATTTTCTCTTTCTGAAGCTCTATTTTATGTTTTTGTTCTTTAATACCATTTCAAACACAAAACTTAAAAAAAAATGTTTTAATGTCATGTTGTAGTAGATGTGCTGCTATGTTGAAGCCATGTAAAATCAATGGCTCTTCAATGGTAAATGACCTCATTTCATTGATTATAAACATTTGTGTTTGTAAAATTCACATTGTAAGGCAGGTTATGAGTTCATATTAAGCAATAAGGTTGAGGGGATATAATACAACATTGCAAACAAAATACTGTGGTCACGACCAAAACAGTGCAGTCACTACCTTAACACTGAGTGTTTTGTAAAATAAAATAAGAATTGAGTCATTAAATAACATTTTATGATAACTATTGGTTAAATGTATGTAACAATGTAATAACGAATTAACTCTGAGATCTCTATGATCAGTGTAATTCATTTTACAAAAAAAGATTGCATTTAAATTTTGATGAGTCTTAGAAAATAAACATTGTTTAAAAAATGATTTTAATTGATTTAGCTGTAAAACCCTTTATAATAAATTACTAAAATTATTATTTAGAGGGTGTATGGACACACAATATTAACAGATTAATATAATGTTTTTTTTTGCAGTGTGTTGCTGTGTTACGGTAGTGACACATTTCAGAAGCAGAAAAACATTTCAAGAACAGGCAGACATTAATATATGAAATTTGACTGCGCCTTTACTAGATTTGTACTATAGAAATATGGTACAATATATTTATGGACAAAGTTTTTGGAAAAAACAACTTTTGAAAATGTGTTTCCAATTCTGGATTTTGCACAAATTCGGTAGAATGGCCGGTAAACATTTCCCGCACAGTTATTTAGTCTAAACCCTTTATGTTCCCTTACATATTTGGTTAGATTTGTCATTTTCAATTAATTATTTATTATAAATTATATGCTTTTTCTCAGATCTCTCTGTCATGTCTCGTCAAGTCTGTTGAGACAAACCAAGCTCAGGCACAGCGCATTAAGAAATTCGAATTTCAACTTACAACCATGGACGCCGGATTCAAACAACTGAGCGAGTGTCAGGGGGAGTTGCAGGCTTCAGTCGCCATCCAGGTGAATCAAATCGCTGAGCAAATTAAAAACCTGGTTTCGCAGTTAGATGATCTCAGGGCGACCGGGCCTGCAGTGGTGACTCCTCCGGCTCAGCCTCATCCGATCCAGATCCCGGCTCCTGCTCCCTCTCCCTCTCCCTCTCGCGGCTCCTGAGAAGTTCTCCGGTGAATCCGGTGGGTGTCGATCATTTCTGGTTCAGTGCGACCTGCACTTTAAAAACAATCCTGGTTCATTCTCATCCGAACAGTCCCAGGTGGCACTTATCATCTCACACCTGACCGGAAGAGCAGCAGCATGGGCAACAGCGGAGTGAGCGAGAGGGGCCGACGTATGCTGCAACATTCGTGAGTTTACTGCCACCCTGTCCCGGCTCTTTGATCACACCACACCCACTCGTGAGGCTTCACTCGCTAGAGCAGGGGAAAAGATCTGTGGGTGATTATGCCATTGACTTTAGGACCTTAGCCGGGGACAGTGAGTGGAATCACACAGCAATGCAAGATGCATTTATGAAAGATCACCTTGCCCCGCATCCCATTCCAGAAACTTTTGACGGGTTGGTGGATTTAGCCACTCGTATTGACAATCAAATCCGGGAGAGGGGGGCAGAGCGCTGCCAGCGGGGAAGGGTCTTCGTCAACCAGCAAAGAGCAGCATATCGCAGTTGAGAGTTCCACCGAACCCAGGCCAGGGCTGAGAACCAACCGGAACCTCCAGCGCCACCTACAGCTGGGGAGTAACCCATGCAGATCGGGTGCACCAGGATAACTCCGGAAGAGAAGCAGAGGCGATGCCGGAGCAACACTTGCTTCTACTGCGGCCAGGGGGGGCACCAGGCCCTGGACTGTACATTAAAAGACCAGGCCCATTACGTTTGAGGAGGGAACTGATGGGACGAACCTCTACCTCTTGTCCCTCTCGACGATTCCTAACTCCATTGCAGCTCCAGCATAACGGTAATCATTTAACCATAGAGGCTCTCATTGACTCTGGGGCAGATGAAAGTATGATTGACCGGCAGCTAGTGGGGAAACTGGGGTTAGCCACAGTAGCATTAGATCCGCCGGTCAACACTAAATCATTAGACGGCCGTCTATTAAGTCATGTGGAGAATTGTACTGAGACGTTAACCATGGACATTGAACCTAACCACACAGCATTTCATGTTTTTGACTGTCCTACACATCCGCTAATTTTGGGGTTACCATGGCTAGCCACCCATAATCCGGTTATTAACTGGGGATCGGGGAGGGTGGTTAAATGGAGTTCCAAATGCAATAGTTCCTGCCTGCCTGTTTCTCTGTCTGTCTCCAGCAGTGATCCTGATTCCACGGATTATCCAGACCTTTCAAAGGTTCCTGGCTGCTACTTAGATTTAAAAGAAGTATTCAACAAGTCCAAGGCCACCTCTCTTCCCCCTCACCGAGACTGGGATTGCGCTATAGACCTGCTGCCAGGAGCTCCTATTCCCAAAGCCCGCCTACACTCCATCTCCGGTCCGGAGAGGAAGGCCATGGAGGATTACATCCAGTCGTCTCTATGATCCGGCATCATTCGACCATCGTCATCACCGGCCAGAGCCGGCTTCTTCTTCGTAGGTAAGAAGGATGGGTCGCTCCAGCCGTGCATAGACTACAGCCACCTCAATGAAATAACTGTTAAAAACCGGTACCCATTACCACTGCTCACCTCCGCCTTCGAGTTGGCAGGCAAAAATCTTTACGAAGTTGGACCTTCGAAACGCCTACCACCTGTTGCAGATTCGGGAGGGAGATGAGTGGAAGACGGGATTTAACACGCCAACCGGGCACTCTGAGTATCTAGTGATGCCATTTGGGCTCACTAATGCACCAGCCGTGTTCCAGTCTTTCGTAAATGAGATACTCATAGACTTTCTAAATGTATTTGTGTTCGTGTACCTAGACAATATATTCATCTTCTCTCCCGATCCAACCACCCACCGAGATCATGTCCGCCAAGTCCTGGCCCTAGCACCAACTCTACGTGAAGGCGGAGAAATGTGAGTTTCACGCCCCCTCGGTCTCAATCTTGGGATACATCATCACGGCGAACCACATCAGCATGGACCCAGAGAAGGTTAGTGCAGTAAAGAATTGGCCACCCCTAACTACCAAGAAGAAGGTGCAGCAGTTTTTGGGGTTCACCAACTTCTATAGCAAATTTATTCGGAATTTCAGTACTGTAGCAGCCCCTTTGCATGCACTAACCTCTACCAAGACCCCCTTTCAGTGGAACGCCAAGGCCGAGGGGGCATTCAACAAACTGAAAGAACTGTTCACATCTGCACCCATACTGAAGATGCCAGATCCAGAGCTCCAGTTCATGGTTGAAGTGGATGCTTCAAACAAGGGGGTAGGAGCTGTGCTTTCACAAAAATCACCTGTAGACGATAAGCTTCACCCATGTGCCTTCCTCTCCAGCGGAGCGTAATTACGACGTGGGAAATTGGGAGCTCCTGGCTATAAAGGTAGCATTTGAGGAGTGGAGACATTGGCTAGAGGGGGCAGATCAACCGTTCATAGTGTGGACTGACCACAAAATTTGGAATATCTTAAACAGGCCAAAAGACTCAACGCTAGGCAGGCTAGGTGGGCTCTATTTTTTAGCAGGTTCCGGTTCACGTTATCGTATAGGCCAGGTTCCCAGAATGCTAAACCAGACGTATTATCACGGCTGTTTGAACCGGAACCGACTGCCAAGGAACCCGAAAACATCCTTCCACGTGACTGTTGGAAGGGTGACATGGCAGATAGAAAGTGATGTGCAGCAGGCTAATCAGGGAGTGACAGCTCCTGAGGGCGTGCCTAGCAACCGGTTGTTCGTACTGTAAGCTATGCGCTCTCGGGTTATTCTCAGGGCTCATAGTTCGCTGCTCACATGCCATCCCGGGTCCAAGCGTACTTTATATATGATCCAACAGAGATTCTGGTGGCCCTCGATGAGGAAGGACGTGGAGGAATTCGTCTCAGCGTGCTCTGTCTGTGTCAGAGGTAAGGTGTTGAGGCAGGCCTAGCCGGGACTCCTCCAACCACTAGAGGTGCCCCAGAGACCATGGTCACACTTGTCTTTGGATTTTGTCACGGGTCTGCCTCCGTAAAAAGGAAACACCACAGTGCTGACGGTGGTTGACCGCTTTTCAAAAATGACCCATTTCATTACTCTGAAAAAGCTGCCATCTGCTAAAGATGCTGCAAAAGTTATGATTCAAGAAATTTTTCGCATCCATGGTTTACCACAAGATATCGTTTCAGACAGAGGTCCACAGTTTGTTTCCGGTTTTTGGAAGGAGTTCTGTCATCTCCTTGGCGCCACCGTCAGCCTCACATCCGGATACCATCCCGAGTCCAATGGCCAGACAGAGCGCCTGAACCAGGAACTCGAGACGTGTCTACGGTGTCTGGTGGCGCAAAAACAAACCACATGGAGTAATTACTTGCCTTGGATCGAGTACGCCCATAACGCCCTGCCCACGTCCGCCACTGGGATGTCTCCCTTCCACGTTGTCCACGGCTACCAACCTCCGCTGTTTCCAGCCAATGAGCAGGAGGTGAGAGTTCCCTCAGCCCACCATCAAGTTCACAGGTGTAGAAAAGTCTGGGAGGCGGCACGGAGGATGCTGCTAAGGAGTCAGGACAGGATGAAGATAGCAGCAGATCGCCGACGACGTCCAGCCCCTGATTACGCGGTGGGACAACGGGTGTGGCTGTCCACGAAATACTTACCTCTACACGTACACTCCAAAAAGCTGGCTCCCAGGTTTGTGGGTCCATTTCCGGTTTAAAAAATTATTAACCCATCTTCTGTGCAGCTACATCTCCCCAGGTCTCTCTGTGTGCACACCACTTTCCATGTCAGCAAAATAAAACCAGTGAAGACCAGTCCACTGGTACCGCAGGACAAGCCGCCTCCGCCCCCCGAAGATGGTGGAGGGTGGTCCGGTATACGAAGTCAAGAAACTGCTGGCGGTGAGTAAGAGGGGGCCGGGGGGGCCAGTTTCTGGTGGACTAGAGAGGATACAGGCCTGAGGAGAGATTGTGGATTCCAGCCAGCTTCATCGTGGACAACAATCTGATAAAGGATTTTTACAGAGACCATCCTGAAGAGCCTGGACCATCCGGAGACGGTCGTAGAGGGGGGGGTACTGTCATGTCTCGTCAAGTCTGTTGAGTTTTCATGTCAAATTATCTTCATTAAAACTCTTAAAACGTTCCTGTGGTCTGCGTGTCCTGCATTTTGGATTCTGGTTATTGGTTCGAGATCTAACACTCTCTAATTTATTTTTTAATCAACCATGTTCTTTTTTCAAATGTAATTACATTTACAGTACCTAGTTGCAATCAGTCACTGACTGATTGATTGTGGGGACAGTGAAAGTGGGGAGACATGATTTTCACAAGTTTTTACATTCATTTTTACAAGACATGAGCGGAGCAAGTATGGAAATCTACCAGTCGGAACGGGACTCCGTTTCTGGCCGTCCGATATTCTTTGAGACAAAGTTAAACTAAGCTAAGGCTAAGTTCGGCACCATAAGTTGCCATGGTTACTCAGCGAGCATTCAGATAAGCGTTCACGATGATGGAATGCAACTCTCTTTAAAATAAGCCAGGCTTATCGAAATAACCCTCTGTCTTGTGTTGGTTGGTTCTTGTTTCTTCTGTTTTAGTTAGTTTTTAGTTAGTCAGGTTTTGCCTACGTCCCGGTTTCTTTTGTATTCTCTCCTCTCCTCACATGTCTGCAATTTACTTCCTGTCCTGGTGGTCTCCGTTTTGATTGCTCTGCTCCTCCCCCATTAGTTGCACCCGTCCCTTGTTAGTCTCTTCACCTGTTTCCACTTCCCTGTCCCTCACATTGTTGAGTTGTCTGTGTTGCTACCCATCTTGTGCTCCTGTGTTCCTGCCTGTTTTGTGCCTGCCTGCCTACCTGTGTTCCTGTGAGCCTTGTTCCTGCCCGTCTGTTCCTGTTTCCCTGTGTTTCCTAAATAAAGTTCAGAGCATCTGCTCTGCTGGCCTTGCCTGCATCTCTGGGTCACAACTCCACTTTATTCCACACCTGATCTTAAGATAAGGTACAAATAAACGCTCAATGTCACTGTGGACTCACCATTTGAAAACATCTGATGTCTTGTGACTTGGACAGGGATTGACCTCCGAATTTTAAAATAAGTTGCAGTGTGGCACATATAAGTCACACTTTAGTGTATGTATTTAAGCCTGGGAATATTCTCATTCATTCAGGTCATAGTTATTGCAAATAAACTGAATCAAACGCAACTGGACTGAAGCATGCACATGACCTGATGACACCTCATGAATGAGAGGTGAAACCTCTTCAAAGACATAATACCGAGTCCAGTTGCGTTCTAACCACTTTCCTTGAGATATATATGTGTTGAAAAAAATCACAGCTTTATAGGATGTATGATTTGATTTATTTCATTTTTTAAAGAGAAATGTTTAGAATTCTAAAGTTGTAATAAAACACACCCACTTAAATCACTCATTCCTTAACTTTGTATGTTAATTGAGTCACAACTGTAGATAATGCAAACTAAATTTTGTAACCCTTCTAACCCTAACCCAGTTAAATGGTATAACCTTCTTTAATTTGTGGGAACTATGTAATTACTGTTCCTTCCTTTCTGCCAATGTTGCATAAAGACCAGCTTCTTTGGGTCCAGTTTATGTGTCAAAGCAGGACAAAAGCTGCATTCTGAGAAAGACTGGGGTCATAGTGTAAGATGAGATTTATTTTCTGTAAATTTGTTTTGGAGTTGACTCTTTCAGGTTTATTGTTTTGTGTCATTTTAAATAAGAACCACATACATAATGGTTACGTTGAAAACAATATAAATGAAGGGAATTATATGATATAGTGAACCTGTTGAGATTGGCGGAGTGATATGTGTTTCATCACCTTTCAAGAGAGTAAAGTTGACCAGGTAAAAAAAAGAAATTGTTCCCATGCTTTTCTTTACCTTCGATTATCTTTTGCATTGTGGGACCCAGATTGGAACTTTTCATGCCACATCAGGCAGCGGCACAGATGAGTAAACTGTGATGGATAGTTCTGTTTGCAATGTCAGTGTCCAGACATCCAAGCTACCTGTGTTGCCTGATAACCCTGATCACACAAGTGCTCAACATAAGAAATTGAAAGACACCATACACTTATTTTCAAATGTGTTTAGTCAGCACTCTCGTGATTTTGGACAGACACACCTGAGGGCTGTTCCATCAACGTAGCTAAAGAAAGCCAGGCTGACTGGAGAAAGCCTGGCTTACACTAACTCTATCTCCCAGTTAAGCCTCAAGTGGCTCCACCAACATATTATAGGCTTACATAGCCCGGCTATGTGCGAGTGTCCGAGGAACATAAGAAGCCCTGACGAGTCGATGGGAGAAAAGAGGATGGTGTGAGAGGAACAGAGTAAGAGACATAACCCACAGTGTGTTTGTGGGGTAAGTATAGTTCTGTCTGCGGAGTATTTGCTTGGGAACCAGAAGGTTGGCTGTTCAAGTCCCTATGGGTCACAGTTCATTGAAAATGTGAGAAATTTCTATGATTTAAATAAATTCTTATTTTATCAGTTTTCATTTTTAATTTCTTTATGGAGAAGATATTACATGACAAAAAAGTCACTGAAATTTCCTTCTATACACTGAAGTCAGCGTATGTTAGACACATTCATACAGTGACCCTCCCGACACCTGATAGACCTGTCCTCCTCGTCTCAGTCCTGCCTGACTGTCTGCCCTGTCAGTCGCACGCCGAGTTGCCTTCACCTGCAGCTAACCACCTGAGCATCTCCTGTGGAAACTGGACCAGTGGCGGTGTGATTCTGAACTGTTTAAGAACATTAAAGACTGTTGGTGCTTCAGCTAATGGTGTCTGGTCCATTTTTGGTCCGCATCCTGGGGTCCTAGATAAGTCTAGCCTGCAACCCTAACAAAAATACATTTGTATATCATGCCAGGGGTGGCTCAAAAGTCTGACACATAAGTGCAATTTTCAAATTTAAAGCATTTTGTAAATCCAGAATGCAAATTCATTTATAAATTTAACGACTGTTGCAAATACAAATCACAAATATGTTTATAAATCTCACTTTTTATTTGTGAGTTTTTTGTATTTATTTACAAAATGAAACACATTCATATATAGATCCCACATTAATATATAAATTCCAAAATATATTTGTGAATCCTGTTCTGTTCTGGCTTCATATTTCTCCACCATGGACATGTCAAGTGGATCTTGGCAAGTGGAACTGGATCCAGGAGACAGACCCAAAACAACATTCGCAACATCTGATGGACTCCAATTTAAAGTGATGCCCATGAATCTCAAAAACTCGGCACCGACTAATGGAGACTAATGGAGACTAATGGAGCTTGTTTTGAGAGATCTTCATTGGACAACATGCGTCATTTATCTCAATGACATAATTTGTATGGGGAAGGATTTTGATGATCATCTTTAAAACCTGGCAGACATTCTCACACGATTCAGACAAGCAGGTTTTAAACTAAATCTATAGAAATGTGAGTTTTGTAAATCTGCGGTCAAGTACATGGGACACATTGTTTCACGTGATGGACAAGATGCACTAGATCCTGTCAGTAGCCAGCAAATACATGATTGGCCTGTCCCAAAATCACCCACTGAGGTATGAGCATTTTTACGGTACTGCTCTGATTATAGACGTTTTGCACATAGGTATGCATTCATTGCATTCATTGATTAGAAAGCAGCTACAGTAGCACAACTACTTTCAGACATTGAAAGGCAAGACGAACTGTTTTCAGATCAAGGTCCACAGTATGAATCAGAAATCATTCAAAGTATATGTCAGAGACTGGACATCAAAAAGAAATTAACCACACCGTACTACCCACATGGAAATGGTATAATCGAGAGAGACTAACAGTGTTGGCCTCTTTGCACTGGCTTCCTGTTAAATCAAGAATTGAGTTTAAAATTCTCCTCCTTACGTACAAAACTCTTAATGGTCAGGCACCATCATATCTTAAAGAGCTTGTAGTTCCATATCATCCATCTAGAGCACTGCG
>JAOXYL010000030.1:9700895-9720679 GCA_028564955.1 Terapon puta
ACCTAACCAAGAGGACACAGGATGTGAACTTTACAGGCATCTAAACCTGCAGTGTACTGTACTTTATTGATTTTCAAATGAACCCACAATCTTCCCTCAATCTTAACCATTACACTTTTGTTGCATAAAACCTAAGTACCCAAAAAATTCAGAAAGAGAAACTTGATCTCTGGTTTTAATTTATCTCTTTAATTATTAATTTATCTCGTTTTAAAGTCATACGCTTTGTACTGCCACCAACCATCATCTAACCCAACAATAGAATATCAAGACATGTTTTACAGTCCATGTATGTACACTGCCTGTGGATATTACTGAGCAAGCCTGGGCTTTCATTTCTATAGTTGTCTTGACAAGCTGGAAAACTATAAAGTAACCATACAAGTGCATTCCATTTACTTATGTAATATTGGCTCTTGATGCAGTCCTAATCTTATTTCATGATCAATATAAATTGTGTCTTGTTATCAATATCACATCAGTAAATTTTGTTTGAGAGGATTGAGGAAGATTTTTTTATTCCAAATTTAAAGCAAATAGCTTTACAGGTACTTCTCCAACCAGCAAACAATAAACATAGCAGAACATAACAGAAAGGAAACTACAGTGTCATCTGCCTGATATATAGGGAATCTAGATTTCATCCACACTGCAGTTTGCTCAGTTTACATACAGAGAAATGTTCAAATTTTTAAGATTTAGAAAGAAACCTCTTTTCAAGGTTAAAAATAATACAACAATTTCACACAATTGTAGTTGCAATACTTGAAGCTGCCAGTCCTAAGCAATACATAAAATTCAAAGTAAAAAATTTAGAAATAGAATAAAGTAGAACATAAATTAATATAGAAAATTGAAGTTAAATTGACATATAATACCATAAGAGTATAATACTGTTAAGACAGATGTGTAGGAGTGATATAATGGAGTTATCAACTGAAGCAGTATGTCAACAATAAATAAATAAAAAAAAATTAACAGGGGTGTAATAGGCAGTAAGCTGTGAATAATAGCACTGAGGTAAAGGTGCATTAATATTGATAAGGTGTAAGAGAAGTGACAGGAATGAGCTTGCTCAAAAATAGTAAGAGGTCAAGAAGGTAAATGTTACTGAACAAAGGCAGAGAGAACAGTTTGTGGCAGTTCGCAATGACCATGTTGGCTTTCTATCCCCAATGTGTTGCATTTTAGATCAATGGACTCAATAATGCTGGGCGGTAGATTCTGTCTCCAACAGATCTTGTTATTGTCTCTCTCCAGGTTAGTAAGGGACATCACTTTCCTTGGCCCAAGCAAAGGTGAGGGAGGTGAAGATGATGGGCTGGACCTAGTGAGTCCAGTCATGCTGTTAGAACTGCCCACTTTCTTCCAAATCGACAATAAAAATAATTTAATGGAAACATGGTGAGGAGACTAACATGGAACAAGTGAATGCAATCAGGGATGAGAGTCTAGGAAACAGAAGGACAGGAGCAAAGTCAAAACAATAGCCCTTTGTTGGGTGACGGTGATGGGAACTTTCAGGTGCCTGGCAATGGAGAAAGAAACCCCTGGGCAGCCGACGATGAAGGCAGGACCCTCTGGGAGGCCGGTGGAAGAAAAAAAAATGTCATGGCCAGTACTCTGGTACCGCACTCCAAGTGTCAGGCAACACAGCCCGAAAGCCACTAGTGCTTTCCTTTGGAGGCTGTCAGTTTAGTTGACAAATGATAATTGATTTAACAAAATAGAATGGTACTCTGGAGTTGACTATAGTTTGCAATGAGGAAAACTAAGTTACAAATCAGCGGAAGTGTGGAAAAATTTCAGCTCCATCTCTCCATGTCTGGAAGTCTGGAATGTGAAATGAATAGAATTTTAGATAACTATAATACGCCATATCTTGAATCAATCATTACCAAATTTTATACATGGACTAATTCTAGTAATTCTAGATTGTGCAAAGCACTTGGCACATATCCATGCAGCTGATTACAAGATAAAAACGTTTTGCATTTGTAGCATCCCCTAGAGGTACAATGTGCTTGAATATGTATAATTAAAACATCTATAGGTCTGAGTCGAATTTTGGGATGATTTCTCAAAGCATTCATAAGTTTTAGCTATATTTTTAAATGATTATTTTAATATGATAGTCTGTAGTAAAGTCTGTAGATTATCTTGAAAACAGTTCCGGATGATCGCCCCGAATTCCTACATTTGTCATTGTCAGTTAATGTCATGTTCTGTGGTTGATAATTGAGTAAGATTTGCAGCCCGGTTTCATTTTCATCAGTTTCATTGCACAGTTTTTGTTGCGTGGACACGGCATCGAAGAAGCACACAGGGCAAGAAAGAATAGCGCTGCAAGCTGCTGCCTGGATCCATAATCGTAGAAAACTGTGATGTATTTAGCCTAATGCTTGTGCTCTTCCCGATCGAAAGCCAAACTCTTTTAAGCCTTTATTTTGAAGTCTACGTTACTAGATTTCCGGTGCTATTGTTAGTAGTCGAATGACGCTGAGCATAGCAGGATTGTTTACGTTGTAGCAATAGGGAGAGGCGGAACGTTCGGTCTTTAATGAACTCGTTCTTAGCGACAGAGAGAAAAGCCTCCTGACCACAATGCAAAAAGCTGAATAGCCGGATACCATTTCTGTTTCGGGTTTACACATATTACACATTGAGAGTCCAATGAATGGAGTAACGTTTTGCCTTGTTGGAATTCCACCTCACTCAGAAACTGCAGTAAGTCAACGCTGAATATACTTAATCTTTTTGTCTTTTCTCAGTTGTGAGTTTGTATTTCCTTATATTACGATTTTACAGTACTGTTGTTGTGTTTCCGGTATTTTATAGAATTATTGCTCGGGTACTTACAACCTTACCCATTAGGTTGAATCAGAGTTTATGCTCTATAGTGAGTAAGAAGTGTTTTTAGGTGAGAGAGCATATAGCGTCTATATAACGCAAGCAGCTTTAAATCTTTTTCCAGACGCTTGAGAGGTAGAGTAAATTATTATTATTGTTATTATTGTTGTTGTTGTTGTTGTTGTTAATTTAACCATTTTGTATCACAGTCACGACAATATGCGTCAGTAAGTGTTCATAGCTTCAGCATGCATTATCTCCAAGTACCAAGTTCTGGGACTGTGTTTTTGGAGATTTTCTTATGCACTTGTCTGTGCCGCACATAACTTGTCAAACTCCCCAGTTTAAGCTGCAGGCGATTCTACCGAATAATGTCAAACTATGAATAAGTGGTGCAATGCTTTATGTAGTTACAGAACTCAAGTCGATCTAATAAAATACAGTATGTAAACAAACATGCCCTCAACTTAGCCCATTTTCTCCAACAGATGATTTGGATCATATGTTTCTTACAACTAATTACTTTCATGGAATGCACAAGTATTTGTTGGAAATGAGGTATGGGTGGGTGGGAATAAAGACAACAATAAGTAGGACTAAAATAAATCTACCCATGTCCACATATGCACAGTCAGAAATAGAATGTGCACCATTTCACAGCCGAGAATTAAAAAATCATAATTTTCATAATCTTCCTGCTCCTTACAATCAAATCCTGCATGTTGATTCTCAATTATATATCTTGTCATATCATCACTATGATTACTCACATCATACAGCACTTTGCACGAACTTCTCCACTCACTGAGTGGTTGTCATATTATTCACAGCTTATTATTATTATATATAATATGTATAATGGCCCAGTTAACATCATCATCATTTTCTAATGGTGGGTCTCTTTTTCTCTCAAATGAAAAGTAACCTCTCTTGTGTCTTGCAGAAAATTATGATTACATCCAGGCATCATTTGACTCTACAGGGAGATTGTCAGTTAATACGTCTCTTTTCTTAAAGGAATAGCATTTGAAAAAGAACGAAAAAAGGTTTTTTGCCTTTCCTCAGAAATTAGATGAGGAGACCAGTATCACTTTCATGTTGTGTTTGTGTGTTGAGCACAAAGTTGAGTAAGACTTTTGGCTGTATGATCTTTACTTTTTTGTGGGTGAATGAATTTTTATGCAAATAATTACATTTAACTATTTGATTGTCGTTAGCATATATGTATGCTACCGATACAGCATAACAACCTGATACCGTCTATTCTGAAATAGTCAAAAGTTGGATGTCAATAACTGCCATAGGTCCCTGTTCCTGTTATATAATTTTCAGGCCAAATATGCATGCATTTCCATCATTTTAATTTAATGACAGCTAACCTGTTTCCAGCTGAAGGCACAATGGAACACCCAGCTTGTAGGACAAAGGATCTGCTATGTTTCTTTCTCTGTTAAACAGGGAAAAATAGTCAGGATACAAACCCAGTATACACAGTTTATGGCTTAAATGAATTAGTGAAGATGTAATTTGAGAGATATAATATAACACAGTCTTCTAAAATGTTTGAATCTCCATACATGAATATAAAGTATTGTTAAGTGGCGCACCAGTAGCATTGCTCAGGAATATTAAGGTCAGATTTGTGACGCATACTTTTGTTATCCAATTACAATGAATTAATGTCATTTGAGTATAGGGGCTAATGGGACTTGGAAAATATGTTTAAAAAAATAGGTAATATATTCATCTTAAATATATTCATTCTTCGCAAAGTAGAAATGTTAGTGTTGACCATCTTGTGATACTTTAGCTAATAAAGGATAATGGTTAGATGAATTCAGTGCATTGATTTCCAGTGTTATTTTAATAGTCAAAACCATCTGATGCATGCACAGATGGATAGAATATTGTTGGATTTTGTCTTACATGTTCATTCAAACATAATATATAGTTTTTCTTTGTGAACCTTAAGGCCAGAGAACCATACGTACTAATCAACCTCAAGGGGGATGGTATTGACTTTCCAAGGTTGGATAGAAATAAAACGTCATCATTTACAAATATGATACTCTTGCCAAAGGCTCTACTACCAATACAAAATAAAGGCAGAAATTGAAAAGCCTTGTCTGGAACCCCAATAAAGCTTAAAAAGCTGAGAAATCAAATTATTAGTATATTCTTCAGCTGTAGAACAAATAGAATAATGATTCATCTATGAAAGTTGTTTCCAAATCCATAACACCATAGCACTTACAATAGGTAAGGCTATTTGACCCTATCAAACGTCTTAATGAAATCAAGTGACAGAATGGCAGTATCAGGGGATCCTTCACGTAAATGGATTAAATTGAGGACCCTTCCCACATTATGGAACTTAGGGGCTGTATAATATTCTCAAGTCTCATAGGTAAGGCTTTAGCAATTATCTTTGTATTAGCAGTGAAAAAGGCAATCTCTCATGTTTCGCTACTTTTAAAATAAGTATGATCAAGGCATTTCGATGGATCTCAAATTTGTGCTTCCATCAGCTAGGTCACAGAGTTGCTAATCACAGGCCTATTTATAGATACAGTCTCCCCTCCAGATGCAGCAGTTTGTTTGACAGTTCTGGGGAAATTTCTGCCAGAGATCATGTTCCCCTAGTACTTAATTTAAGTTTGTTTGAACCTTGTTAACAGATGTTATGCAATCTAACCCGACCAAAGGATCTAATCATAACATTTACTTGCAGACACATTTCCAAATGGCACATGCAAATGATCTTAAAATAATAAATGCGCCTTTACCAATGTTATTGGGAAGTCACTGAAACGCATTTGATCTCTTTGGTCATATTAATAACAATATAACTGTTTTCAGAAAAGCTCATTGAAGTACTTGACAAGCAGGATAACAATGCATACACATACATAGTTATTGTTCTACATAACTTCTTTCTATGTTCTTTCTTTAACTTTAACTTAACTCACAAAGCTCTGGAAGTGGAAATCAAAATGAAAACGTGCAGCTCTTAGAGACTGTAATAGTGATGGGTTACATATGAATTATGAAGACAGGTTTGCCAGTCATGCTGATAGATTCTACTAGATTCAACTAGTGTTGTCATGATATTGGAATTTCTAACTTTGATAGGATAGCTTAAAAAATATCTATACTCAATACCAATTTTGATACCATAGGGAAAATCTGACAATACTGCCTGTTATTTAGCTGTTCAAGACAAAGTTTTTCTGCTGTCTAAGACTAATCCCCATCAGAGCCATCAGACATGAGGCCTAATGGCTCTGATGAGGATTAGTTTATTTTTTAATAATACAAATGAGTGTTTGGCCTACAACAGGACAACTAAACTTCAGCACTTTACTGGACCATCTTGTTTAGTGCTTTTGTGGAATCGGAGCTGTCACCAAACTCGTTGTCTATGTCAGTGTGTTGCTACTTCAGGTACCTTCAGGTGTGCTGTATTTGTACCTTGTTAGCACTGCTCTGTTGCATCGCTTGCTAATGGACTTGCTTGTATCCTTCATCTTTCCTCGCTCATTTATCTGAAATGCTCAGTATTTCCAAACAGCACTCTGCTGTTTTCTTTGTCAACCAAACTGATCTTGGAGGCGCTGCACCCTCCATTTTTACTACTCTAAAACTGTGACTGAGAGGAGTGAGAGAAGAAGACAGCACTGTGGGTGAATGACAGGGGGCATGGCTAAGTGGCAACACAAAGCACAAAGTGTTGGTATCTCACAACCTGGGAGTGAGAGTGGATTGGCAGTGTGTGTGTGTGTGTGTGTGTGTGTGTGTGTGTGTGTGTGTGTGTGTGTGTGTGTGTGTCAACTCTCTGTCAAGAGAAGAGAGAGCTCAGCTGGTACCTAAATGCTGATAGTATCGGTATGAATTGAAAAATTGATATTTTATAACACTAGTATGAAGTGTTGATACAACATACTGAGACACTCCAGGATTATTTCCCTTGCTTACATACCTCCGTCTGTCCTAGAAACCAAACACCCCCCCAACTAATATATGATATGAATATCCAAATATGATATCACATGTATATACCATAGTAACAAGGGGTAGTTTACAACAACATACCAGTACCTTATCCCTGAAATATACTAGTTAATAGTACATACTGATTCAGATTCAGATTTCCTTTATTTGTCCCACAGCGGGGAAATTCAGGCCGAAACACCAGCGGAACAAGTGTAAAAATAGACAGTAGAAATGGGAGACATAGAATAAAATAAGAAAAATGATCAAATAAAAATATACAAATATAAAAATAAAATTTGATTAAATAAAAGTAAGAAAAATAGAAGATCCAAGATAAATTATTAGAACTATGGCTGTAATTATACATGTACGCAGAAAGTACAAAGGAAGTGTCCCTGAGAGTATACATATGAGAAATAAATAGTATCTCAGGTATAAATGAGTGCGAAACAGCGAAACAGTGAAATGATCCAGTTATGGTCATTTATCGTCCATTTTTGCAGACGAGCAAGAATTTTGTTTGTTGTGAAGTCTAACAGCAGCAGGCAGGAAAGATCTGTGGTACCTCCCCTTCACGCAGCGTGGGTGGAGTTACTGTCCACTGAAGGAACTGCCCAGTGCTGTCAGAGTGTCCTGTAGAGGGTGGGATGTGGATGACAACTTAGCCATCATCAAAAACCTCAGCCTCCTGAGCAGGAACAGTCTGCTGTTGCCCTTCTTTACGAGGACATCTGTGTGTCCAGTCCAGACTATCATTTGGGTGAACACGCAGGTACTCATAGGACTTCACAATGTCGATGTCCATTCCCAGGATGTTCACCAGTCCAGGTAGAGAGTGGCACAAGTCTGAATAAGTCCTCTTTACTCTATCGTCCCCATCTGTGTTGAGGCCAACAACAGCAGAGTCATCAGAGAACTTCTGGAGATGACATGATTATTTTGATAATTAGTATTGTGTGAAAAGTTTGTGGTCTAGAGGGTGAACAGGAAACTGGGAGGTATGAAGGAGGTAGATGACGGCATCCTCCACCTCAATGTCAAACTGGTAGGCGAACTGCAGTAGGTCCATGAGGGAGCTCACCAGCGGCTGCAGATGGACGAGGACCAGTCTTTCCAGCGTCTTCGTCAGATGAGATGTTAGAGCTAACGGCCTGTAGTTGTTGAGTTGTTGAGGTCCTTTATCTGCAGATGTCTTCCAGAGCTGTGTCACTCTCCCCAGCTTCAGGCTCAGGTTGAACATGTATCCAAAAATCTGTGCAGGACTTCAGAAGCCTGGAGCTGATGCCATCCAGACACGCCACTTGCCAAGCCTTGTTCTTCTTCAGTGCTTTCCTCACCTGGTGTGTTATAAGTGACAAGCTGGAGCAGGGAGGTGTTGATGAGGTTGAGGGGCACAGGACAGAGTTTAAACTGCTGGTGTAGGGCGGCTGTGAGCTCATTAAAGAGGGGGAGGGGGCACAGGAGGAGCAGTGCACAGGGGGCACAGATGTTGATGGGGGTTGCAGCAGAGCAGACTGGGCTGGGGGAGGGGCGGATGTGGGATAAAATCTGTTGAATAAAAAATTCATGTGGTTTGCTTACCCCTGGTCTCCCACATGTTGGGACTTGGGCTCCTTGAAACCCAAGATGGTCTTTAGTCCCTTCCAAACACCACTGATGTTGTTCTGCTGCAGCTGGTGCTCCATCTTCCTTTTGTAGCAGTCTTTCTCCTTCCTGATAATCCTCTTCAGCTCCCTCTGCACAGACTTCAGCACCTCTATGTTTCCAGACAGAAAAACTCTCCTCCTTCAGGAGAGCCTTAATGTTTGGAGTAATCCAGCACATTACTCCTGCAAGGGTATGTGTCTGCAGGTAATCTGGCCTCATGCTGACGACCAACAGTTCAATGTCCTTGCAGCAGTGCTGTTCCTTGAGAGTGATGTTGCACCATCTATCATTAACAAACACTGCCAGCCCTCCTCCTTTCCTCTTACCGCTCTCCTTGCTCCTGTCCACCTGTTTGAAGTTTGAAGCCATCTAGTTCAGCATCCCTGTCCAGAGTTAGCGCAATTAGGCATGTCTCTGAACAGCAGGAGGCTTCACTCACGATACTCCCGCTGATGCTGGGTCAGCGTCGCCAGCTCATCCATCTTGTTACATTCCCCATGGTGATGGAAGAGGGTCTATTGTTGACCCCGAAAACTGATGTCTCTCTTCCTCCTCATGGCAAATTTGGAAAAACACAACTTTTTAAGGCTGAATGAAAATGTCTAGCAGAGATTTTCTGGACCAGATGGTGTTGAGAGTACCTCAACGTGCTGCATTATCAATACAAATGGCAGGCTTAACCTTGAGGATGGAGACATAGTCATGATGGGATAGGAAGTATCAGCAGGCCAGGAGAAATGAGTGGCCTATGGCAATCACTATGAAAGCCACCGCAAGGTTTTCAAAGATGGAGGTCAGAAGATTTTCTCCAGACTGATCACTGTTTCCTGGAGACTCCAGTGATAATTGAACTTTCTTTGCGGTTGTTAGAAGCAGGGAGTGTTGTGGACTGTGTAGAGCATCTGTCAAACTCAAGGTCCGCGGGCCAAATCTGGCCTGCCATGTCACTTTATGTGGCCTGTGAGAGAGCTGGATCTTACTGTTGTCTAATGGGTAAAATTTAAAGCTATACCCTTTTCAGTGTTGTAAATTTTAGAATATGATTAACATGAACAGCCACGACACAAACACTCACTTGATTTTACCCATAAGAATTTATTGATCAGAAATTTAAAAACGCGCAAAATATATAGGTATAGAAAACTAGCAAGCTAAAGGCCAGTCTTTAATCCACTCCTCTCCAGCAGTGGACCGCGCCAGTCGGTGCTATGATGTTCCTCAGTGCAACCAGCAAGTCCCAGGGTCCCAGGGTCTGTTTTTGGGTCTGTTGTTGTTTATGCGTTGAAAAATAACCCCAAAACAGACCATAATAAATAAATAGGTATATATTTTGATAACAATATTGTTATATTGTGATTTTTTTTGTTTTGATATGCACAGTAAGAAAAACAATTAAAACAGTTGGCGTTTAACAAGCATGTTAGCTGTGTGTGATTTACCTAAAGCTCACTGCTCCTCTGTCTCAGCGAGTCCTCACCTGGCTGAAATAAAATGCTGGGAATACTCGACCAATGACAAAAACTCAGCTGCAAGGCCTGCCCACATAGTTCCTGAGACTCTCAGTAGTTTATCTATTTCCCTCATCAAGAGTTCATGAAATGCAACGTCTGTGAGTATCAATTCAGAAACTTGTCATTGATAGATTACTTTCACTTATATTATGTATATGTATGTGAGTAGGGCTGTCAATCAATTAAAATATTTAATCGCTATTAATTGCACGATTGATCATAGTTAATCGTGATTAACCGCAAATTAATCGCATATTTTTAATCTGTTCTAAATCTACCTTAAACAGATTTTTTCTAATTGTAATTCTCTTATCAACATGAGAATAGACAAATGCTTGCTTTATGAAAAAAAAGCATGTTTATTTATTGCCACAATGAGAAAGTGACTAATATGTGCAATGTGTGTTTTTTGTTTAAGCTGTCATTTAACACAAAAGAATGCCCCTCATACTTAGCAAATCTGCATCAGATTCAAAACAAACAGGGCAAAGCACAGTGTGCTTGGCCGACAAGTGGTATTTGTGACTTGTCGTACTCCGATGGTACGCAAATTTACATTGACAATAAATTGAAGTAACTTGTTCTGTTGAGGGAGTCATCTGTGTGTGTGTGTGTACATCTATGTATATACACATGTATTTTTTGCAAAAGCAGCCCCCGGACTGTCTGTGGGGGCATGGCAAACATTGTTGTTTCGCAATGAGCACCTGCCGATGGGCTTGTGATGCTCAGAAATGTTCACAAATCAGCCAGATTCATCAGAAGTAGTCAAATCTCGCTAGAAATGTCAGTCCCAGGTCTTTGTGTGATAATATGATTGCATAGGAAACATTTGCACGCGCTGAGGTGTGAGGACTCGTCCAATGCTGCTTGCAGCTTTAATTTACAGTTTGTGTCTGTCTGTGTGTTGTTTTTTTCCGTTCTTACAGTGCTGCATTCTTTGAAACACAAAAAACGAATTGTTTTGGCACATTGTCTCCTCAGACAAACAGAGCCACCATCTAATCTAAAACAATGATGTTATTCATCTGCCTGGGCTGGTCTGTGGGCAGTACCAATCCACAGTAGAGAAATAATTTCTTCTGAGGGCTAACCCTAACCCTAACTTGACCAAGCTAATCTTAAAGCAGGTCTGTTATCAAGAAACAGCAAGAAAGAATTAGATTGTCTTGGGTACAGAACAGAAAAGTTAATGTTTTCTTTCTTTTGTTTTATTACTATCAAATACAGGTCCTATAATTTATTGTAAATGGTATGTGAGTGAAAATTACAATGAATGTTATATATTATTTTGGCTCACCGACGTGAGTTACTCTGAAACCTAAGGATTCAGCTCAGACTCTCTCTTTGTCACTGGCAAAGGGTAGAAGTGTATAAAAATTTCAGTTAGATTCTAATTTTTAAATGATTTTGTGGTCATATCACAAGTTAAAATGAGAAATGGTGGCAGAGTCAAATCAAGTCCGCTGTCAATAAATAACAGTAATTCTCTGAGTAAGGTGGTGACAAGCCAAAAATCTTTAGTTCTATATTCTATTTTATGTATCTGTGCTAAAAAGTAGGCACTTTCAACCACACACTATATATAAAAATTGTGATATATACTACAACCATCCATCCATTCATCCATCCATTTTCTATACCAACCATTAAAAACTGCTGTCTCTCCAAGGCACTATCAAGAGCTGCATGTTTTCATTGGAGCGCCTGTTGTTTCCAGCTGAGGAAAAATGTTTTAGTGTACACAGGCCCATGTACAGGTATCGGTATTAAATTCAGAGTATTACATTGGCATTTAAAAACTCATTTTATTTACTCCTTTAATTTTAATATTTCATTCATATCAGATCAATAATTAACATGAACTTTGTATGTTTAAAAATTGGGCTTTATTTATAGGTCAGCTAAATTTAGTAATATTTTGTGAAGTGAGAGGGGTTGGTCAGTTGGTCAAATGTTCAAAATATCAACGTTTGGTCTAACTCTTTTTGAATTAAGAAAATGAACAAACCATGAATATGTCACATTATAATCACCAGAATTCATAATGAAAATACGGATTGGTTTCTGAATTCCTGAAGAGATAATTTGTTGAATATATGGATATGATTGTTTAGATTGTTGTTATTCAGACAAGGCCTCAAATGCCTCAAATGAAAGCAATTCAAAGAAATGCATGAATTATTAATTTTCTCATAATGATTTTACAGGCAACTAAAGGAGGTAAATTATGATGTTTCCTCATCTTGTGTCCTCCCTTTATACTAATATACCTCCAAAAATACTGTAAAAGTTTATTTATGTCAGATATATCTGCTCTGGTTTAAAAAAAGATCCACGCTCCGTAAAGATGTCACAATCACGTTTATTTCTTCTCTGAAGACTCATGAAATACAGTGAAAATCTAAGATTTAAATAACAACATACCAACATATCAGCCTTCACAGAATGAACAAAAAAATTGTCTTTACCGTGTACACTACATAAACCAGTGGTAGATAAGTTTGATGAGCATAAAGTCCTCCGTTGTGCTTACGTGATGTCTCTTCTCTGCTGGGCTCCTGCCTGCCGCTTCTGGGTCTTGTGACTCACAAACTTGACCACTCTAATCATTTTTACCAAATGATTTTAACAATTTATGGCAGTAATCTTTTGAGATTTAGTGCAAATATTTTATTATAAATATAACAAAAAAAAAAAAAAACCTCACCATAAACAATCACACTGGCGTCAGCTACATCAAATGTTAAGTGTAAAAATGACAGTATCATGTTATATTAGGTTTTTCAATGGTCAGATATTAAAATTAGTTTAGCTTTGAAAATCTAGTCTTGATTGAACTCAATTTAGTACTAGTTTAAACTGAGACTATTGGATCTGTAAAGAGGACTATCATTAAATGTTAAATTACATTTTTTATTGACATTTTATATATCTTATAATCTCTGTCAGTAAACTTTCCCCTTGTAAGAGTTTTGATATTTTTGTGCATTTTTGCACTTTGATACTGCCTGAGTGACAGAATGTTCTTTTTGCCTCCAAGGATTTCTTTCCTCTGTATTCCCCTCGCTCATCTTACACCAAACTCAATCTTGCCATGTGAAAACATGATGACAATAAAAATAAAATGATTCTGATTCTTTGCTATCTGGTTGAGTTGTTCCTCTCTCCCCCTCTCTGGCTGTGTCTTCTTTTAGACTAAGATCCATGCTGACATCTCTTTATTTACCATGCTTCCTGATTCTTGTCCCCACTCAGTCTCTCCCTCTCTCACAGGCACCTCATTCTCCCTAAGTACTCCCTTGATCCGAACTGCAGAACATTTTTGGGCATACATTTAACTTCTTTGATACTTTTTATAGTTTTACCTGATGAGCTCTAGTAGTAAAAATTACCTCAGTAAAGAGACATGTATTCAGAATTTCCAATATCTTTTCAGGAAGTAAAACAACTCTTTGACATTTATAATAATGCAATAATACAAATTACTAACTAAAATTAGCCTTTGAAAAATAACTTTGGTCAAGCATGGACTGCAGTCACTCCATTTGCCTATGTATGGAGTCAGATCATATCAGATATATCTGTCTGTTTTTAAAGTTATAAACTTGAATATTTTGATTTAAATAAATGTCAATAGCTAACAATTGCTTAATGATTTAACACAATAGCGTTGAGTCTATGGCCCACAGAGTAAACCCCTGCACATGGAAAATTATGAACTAGTTGTATGTGGTGTATTTCTATGAAAATTGGCTCACCTGTGTGTGTGAAACAGTGAACTTTTCTCTTTCTTTTTCTGTTCAGTCCCTGTTGCTATGGCAGATTTCTTTTAGAATCTGAATCTGATTTAATGGCCAGGTATATGTGCACATACAATGAATTAGACGTTTTTTATTGTATCCTCTCGACCTTTAATGGCAAAGAATAGAAATAGATAAATAACATAACTTACATCAACATAACATAAACATAACAAACACAATATAAACATAACAGACATAAAATACACATACACAGAAGTGAGGACTATGGAGTACAACAGAAAGGAATGCAATGATACATGTTGTATGCCTTATAAACAGATACCACAGATATGCACAGAATATACCGAATAGATTATGTACAGAATATACAGTATACATTTAAATATAGATTTTATTGTTTATAGTAATGACATCAGTGGTGTGTGTGAATCCGGGATTGTTCCGGACACTCTCTGATGGGTGTCAAATGTTCATCAGAGTGACACCCTGAGGAAAGAAACTGTTCCTGTGTCTGGTTGTTTTGGCGTACAGAGCTCTGTAGCACCTGCCAGAGGGGAGGAGGTGAAACAGGTTATGTCCAGGGTGTGATGGACCTGGAGTGATGTTACTGGCCCATTTCCTGACTCTGGACACGTACAAGTCCTGAATGGAGGGCAGACTGGCAACAATGTTTTTTTCTGCAGTTGTTCCTGTCCTGTTTGGTGGATGATCCAAACCAATGGTTGCAATGGTTGAGGGGTGAGAGATATGGCCTATCGAACCTACAATAAAACCCATTCAACTCCTCAGCAGAGCTTAGTTACAGGATTTGATATTTGATTTGAAAACAAGAGACAGGGCTATGGTTTGCTGTTATTATTGGGCATTGAAGTTTTCAGAATCAGACTCAGCTTTTTGGCCATGTATGTGTACACATATAGGAAATACTTTAAGGAATCCTCAAAAACTCTAAAAGTAATCAAGTTCCATAGACATAATGTTCTACAGCCAAGCCAACACGATTCATTGTGTTCTCTTTCATAGCATAGAAGTGTGTTTTTTGGATCACACTTCCCAAGTTGACCACCTTTACTTTGGAAGATTTGTAGAGAATGGAAAAAACAGTATTGCCCTTCCCACAGAGTTGAGTTGAAAAGTGGGTCTGTTTTGTCCTCTCCGTTAGGTGTACCTAACTCTTTGAGCTCATTATGTTCCTTCTTCCTGATGTTGCTGTTGCTTGAGATTGCTACATTCATCCCCACACCTTCTTCTGTAGCTTGTCAGTTAACACAATATCTGCTTAATTAACCATCACTAGATTATCAGTGTGGATCCAGAGGTCCCACAAAATTCCAATTCAACACTTTATTGTCTAAGCTCGTAAATTCTCAACCAATTTTGGTAAATGTCTTCCATTCTGGCCAAGGGACTTCCTGCCCATACTCTTGGTTATGTCATATCAGCCACTTCTGCTATCTGTCTGTGATATGTGTCACATTGGGGCTTATCCCAACATGGTGGTTCATCCTCCTCATCTGTATTATTGGCTTTCTGCTGCTTGAGGTATTCACTTAACAGCTTATCTTTGGGGCCATCTGCTTGGATATTGGTTGAGTTGTCCTGGACAGTGGCTCTGTTGCTCATCAGTCCTCTGCCTCCCTTGCTTTAGCAGATAGTATTTTTTTATCTCATAGTATACAAAGTATGTCCCAGCAGCACATTCATCTCAGTATGACCTTTGATAAAGTGAATGCTTAGTTTTCATATACCATGAACTACATAACAAAAAAGTCAAAGTCAGATAACTGAAAAGAAGCATTCCTCCACACAGCTACAACATAGAATCAGGGAAGAACAGATGCATATTCATTCTCCTCTGACTCACACATCACGTTAATCTTATTTTTGGTCTGGCTTGGTGATTATGTCACAAGTGCACATACTGGTCACAATGCTTTTCCCAAACAAATACTGTTTAAATGGACGAACACAGACACTAATGCCAGGGTAATGTTAATAGTAATGTTAAGCAGCATAACTAATGTTGTGGAAAAATATATTTTCGTCTGTAGTAGAAATAAAAAAAAATTGATCAGACCAGAATGTCTTTTATATTTTTAATATATTCTTGCAAGAAGTTGAGCCATTAGACAACTGAGTGTGTGCTCAGCTGGATGAAGACTCACAAGCGATAACATAAAAAGCGCAGATATATGTAATGAGATACAAACAAAAGAAAGGTTGGGAAGGAAAGGTGGGAAAGGGAAGGGAATGTGAGGTCATGTCAACTCGTCTAGTGGACAGTTTCCAGATAACAGTCTCTTTGTGCATAGGAGGAATCTGACAGACATTTAATCAGGACATTATGGTCAAAATCTAAAACCAGTCGGAGCTTCTCTGTGAAAGCCCATCCTTCAAAATGTGGTGGCTAGAAGTGTCTGTTGGTCAATGGTTAATTTAACATGTGACAAAAAAGTAAATCACAGTATTAGAAAACAACAGACTATCATGTATGATTATAAAGCATGAGGACTATTATATAATAAGGCAAACAGAACGATAACGCTCGATTTCCATTATACTAAGTGCCTAAATGTATGACAGATAAGGAAAGGTAAAAAAAATTTAAAGTAATAAGCAGAGTAATAAAAGAGTGAAGGTGCTTAGGGAGAAAGGGAAACTGAAGTATTTTGGAGTAGAACAGGAGATGAGAAATGCAGAGGCTGCTGGATGATATTTGCATGGATGTCATCCTCATTTAGCATCTCTACATTCTCATTCTCCCTTTCTCTCGCTGTCTGTCGTTTTAGCTGCTCTTTGGTTTCAGTAAAAAGAGGACTGAGGGGATGACAGCACTGCCAGAGATTGTGTGGAGGGCAAGAGGAGGATGGACATGTGCATACACACAAACACAAAGAGTCTGACATTAGTCAAGAAGCATAAACATAACTCCTTGTTGACAGCTTGGTTTTGATATATTTTTACTCTATTTCTACTCTATCTTTGAAACACTGACAATTGACATTATTGATCATGACCTGAATAGTTTTAATATTTTGGTAAATTATCTTATTTACTTTCTTTGTTTAAGGGAAATGAAAACATCAATGTTAATCCCATGTGCTTATTCCTTGTGATTTGCCTCATATAGCAAAAAAACTCAATCAAAAATAGTTCATTTACTCATTTACTACTCCCTTCAGATATGAAATTTTCATCATATTGCTTCA
Source organism: Terapon puta (assembly GCA_028564955.1). NCBI lineage: Eukaryota > Metazoa > Chordata > Actinopteri > Centrarchiformes > Terapontidae > Terapon > Terapon puta. The sequence continues at coordinate 9,717,873 of JAOXYL010000030.1, forward strand.
CCAACGCAAGGTGAAATGTTACATGACTGTAATTTTCATATGTATCGAATGCAATACAATGTATTACGAGGTTATTAGAAACAGGTCATATAATTTCTAGGTAAAATTTGTCCAAGGATAAATGTTTATAGATATAAGATTATAGAATCTCACAATAAAAATGAAATTGCACCTGAGTGCACCTAAAAAATGCTCTTTCTAATTTCCCAAGGCTACATCTTTAAATTGTAATGTCTAACCAAAGATAGAATTTTGATTAAACAGAGACACCAAAAAGTCCTCACATTTCAAAAGCCGGAACCATTTATTGTATCATCGGTTTAATAAATAACTAATCTGATTTTTTTTCACTCACATAGTTCACATTGTACCCTGGACTCCAACAGCAGCATCAGCAACCAGGTTGTGAATCTTAAAGGAAGAGACAGGGAGACCAAACACATAGCGAGAGAGTTATATTGTTTTTGCTCCTACTAGTGGGTTGGACTATGTTGCAAAATGATGAAAGGAATGCGACTGAGAGAGAAAAGAGAGAGAGTGGGGATGTCAGATGTGAGCAAATAACCCAAGGCAGAGAGAGAGAGAGAGAGAATTAAAAGAGAGCAAGAAAGGCATGGTAGGGTCTAGAGGAGGGAGGACTATACTTAGACAGCAATAAAGTCTGCTACAGCCAATGCTGCACTATAGTACCAGCATGGAGGGGGACATACTGGATTTCTTTGCAGAAGCGTGGAATTGTTTTCGGTTAAAAAAATCTGGTCTGACAACAAACTGTCTTCTCAGCTAAACCCCTTCAAGAATGGAATTCAACTGATTTGGAATGTATTTGCTTCTGACGAGACGAGGACTAAATTTAGGCCAAATCGCACAGCAGCAGCTAACAACTACTCAGTGTTTTTCTTCTGACATGGATGCAACTAAAGTCTAAGAATTCTTCATTGACAACTGTGAGCTGGATTAAATGAAAGGTGAAAGAAGTCAAGAAGAGGTAGAGATTTTTTACGCAGATTTTTAAAAATATCATAGAAGTCATTCCCAGACTGGTAGAACATTTCGGAGGCTGGTAGGACTAGAATGAGACATCATGGATAAAACATGACAAACAAAATTTGATCTTATTAAAAAATTGTTTGTTGTCCGTGGCTCTGGACTGGAACGTCGTTGCTTGATCATCTATCTTTGTGACACCTGCAACAGGAACTAATGAGCTGATCCAAAAGAGGATATATACAAATGATGAAGCTCAGGCTTATTCCAAGTCGAGGATTACAGTTTTAGAAATCCAATTGTTGGGGCTCTCCATCAATAGTGTTGATTGTGACACTCTGGTAATAGAAGTACTGTGTGTGTTATCAGTTATTACTTACCTGAATTTTCACTTTTGTCCATGATTTATCTAGGAGAGATTGTGCAGTAGGGGTCAAATATCTCAGTTCAAGCATTTTGACCGCTATTGTGCTAGTGTGTGCTCACGACACAGACAGTACATGTGCATACAAATTTGCTATGCTTAGGATTTTAGGTGTCGCACCAGCTCCAACTGGCCATGAGTGGCGATTTCAGTGTTCTGTTGGAGTGGACTGTAGTGATGCTGAACCTCGCTGTATCTGGCTGGCAGTTTTAAGGGGTGCCTCACCTTGCCCCTCACCTTGGCCGACCCCCATCTCATCATCAAGAAGACGGGGGTCCCGGAGGGTCATACAGCGCCATCGCTTGTCTTGTGTAAGAAGAATATCAGTTTTCACCTGTAACTGCCAATGCTACAATATTATATATTTTTTATTGTAGCAAAGGTTCAATATTTTGAAAAACATTTTTTGTTTTGATACTAACGTTTGAACTGAGTTTAAAGCCAGATATAAAAAATTAGTTCACAATGAACTGATAATTAAGGAAGAACATCCATTTATAGCTCAGTATGGAACAAGCAGATAAGAAGTTTAAGGAATCAATATTGAAGTTATTCCTGTCTTTGATCCTTTTGTCAGAAATAGCATGCATGCATTCTTTTTATTCTTTAATCCCTTATATTGTTGTTCACGTATATGTCATATGTCATTCAGGTGCATTTTTCATTTCATTTTTATCTGTTTTTTTCCTTCCAGATTCAGGTCCTTTTTTTTGCTTTTTTTCCAGTTTCATTTATTTTTTTTTATTTCACATCTTTTTTTTCCATGTTCAGATTGTATTTTTTCAAGTTTAGTCTTTTGCCTTTGATCTGTCACAGGAGAGAGGCATTAGTTCAGAGTGATGTGGAATTATGAGGATCTTTCTCAATCACCTTGCCTACAGGAAATATAAATATTGTGAATAGTGTGACTTGGTGCTTTCTGAAAACTGTATTCATGTTGATGTCATTGGAAGAATTGGTGGTAATTCAAGTTCTGTTTAAAAAGCTGTTATGGACCTGGCCCTAATTGCAGTATAAAAACATTATATTATGCTAGGCATATACATAGCTGCCTGACCCAGCAACAACATTGGAAACAAGTCAAGCTGTCTGTTTCATTTCGCAGTTTTGTACAATTTCCTCTGCATTTGTATGTATCAGTACAGTATACTGGATACTCTAATCTGTGGGCTATTCTTCTGTCTTTGTATCCTTGACTGCAACTCTATAAACAGCCCTGCCTGTGGTTGGTCTGAGTGGTCCTCATACCCTGTCTGATCTGATAACTGTGGACAGGTGTATTTCCTCTGGGATGCTTCTGCCAACATATTGTTTTAACCTTTCCTGTCTGCTCTTATCAATATGTATATATATATGTGTATATATATATGTATATGTGTGTGTACATATATACATA
>JAOXYL010000030.1:9751168-9761358 GCA_028564955.1 Terapon puta
TGCAAACATTTTCTGGGAGAAATTGAGCATTATCTGACAGAATTGCAGGGGTGCTAATACTTTTGGCCACCACTGTAACTGCTCTTTGTAGCATAAGCCTTGGAATGCTTAAGGACAAATTTGCATTAGGAAAACAAGACTTTCAACGATACCTGCAGCCATGGCACGTTTTAACAGTAAGGTGAACAATGTAACAATGCCAAGCAGAGGTTAGATAGAACTCTTCAAAAATGTTTATAATTGTAATGCTGCTAATAAAGTAAAGTCATCCTTATACAAAGGGTTATGTGATGGAAAAATGCACTCAACCCTGTGCAATAATACATGGACATATAACCATATCTGAGGGAGGAAGGGAGGATGAATGGATGGATGGATTGATCGATCAATCCTCAGAGGGAAGCTCAATGGAATTCAATAGAAGGTTACCACTTCATAAACCTGGAGGGAGATTTGCTGGGAAAACTTGATATGGTATTTTATAACACCCTCTCATAAGTCACATTTTGATGGTACTCTCCCGATATGTTGGAGAAATTGAGCAAATGACTACCATATTGTCTTTTTATTGCAGATTTTTTGAAAGATATAGATAAGTATTTGAATACCCTGCGAAGTTCTCCCACTTTGAAATCATGGAGAGGTCTGAAATTTTCATCTCAGGTGCATGTCCACTGTGAGAGAGATAATCTAAAACAAAAATCCGGAAATCACAATGTATGATTTTTTAAAATAATTTATTTGGATGTTACTGCTGCAAATAAGTATTTGAACACCTGCCAATCAGCAAAAATTCTGGCCCTCAAAGACCTGTTTCTCCGCCTCTAAAAAGTCAACCTATTATTATTTTATAATGTATTTATTATTCTAAATTAGAAGCACCTGTTTGAGGTAGTTAACTGCATAAAGACACCAGTCCACCCCATACAATCAGTAAGACTCCAACTACTAACATGGCTTAGACCAAAGAGCTGTCCGAAGACACCAGAGACAAAATTGTAAACCTCCACAAGGCTGGAAAGGGCTACAGGGCAATTGCCAAGCAGCTTGATGAAAAAATATCAACTGTTGGAGCAGTGATTAGAAAATGGAAGAAGCTTAACATGACTGTCAATCTCCCTCGGACTGGGGCTCCATGCAAGATCTTACCTCGTGGCGTATCAATGATCCTAATAAAGGTGAGGAATCAACCCAGAACTACACAGGAGGAGCTGGTCAATGACCTGAAGAGAGCTGCCACCACTGTTTTCAAGGTTACTGTGGGTAATACACTAACACGTCATGGTTTAAAATCATGCATGGCACGGAAGATTCTCCTGCTTAAATCAGTACATGTCCACGCCCGTCTTAAGTTTGCCCATGACCATTTGGATGATCCAGAGGAGTCATGGGAGAAAGTTATGTGGTCAGATGAGACCAAAATGGAAGCTTTTGGTCTTAATTCTTAATTAAAATTTCAGACACCTCTATGATTTCAAAGTGTGAGAAAATCGCAGGGTGTTCAAATACTTATTTTTCTCACTGTACATGGAGCTTTGCTGGACATTTTCAAATCCAGGCTAACCTTGGAGAAAAGAGACACATAGTTACTGAATGTTCTGTTAGTCATGGAGAATCATGGCCAACTTTACATGGATGGACATTACAATGGACATTTACAAAATGGAGAAGATAACAGCTCACATTAACCATAAACTCTAATTATATTTATCATGCTGGGAATATTGGATTAATTACATAAATACATAATGCCCCATAGACTGGATTCTTTTATTTGCAAAAAAGATTGTTCCCTATCTGTTCAAATTTTATTGCTGTTTTTTATTATTTCTTAAAACATTTATTATACACTTTCTAGCATCAGTTTATACTCAGATGGACATGTCATGTTTATGTGAACAAACTCGTAATCGAAGGTTGATAGTCAAATTGTAAACACAACAATGTATTCATACCTGTTTTGTGGAGGAGAATGTGTGATGGCCTAAATGTTGCTTGTAGAAACATTCTCGGCTGACATGGGTTATTTTTACAGTGATTATAGGGTTTCCCCTTTAGAATCCTTATTTGTATAATGTTCTAAAATCAAATTCACTTTTTTATCTTCATCTTTGCTAAATCCATTTCCTTCTATACCTCATCATCCAGGTCCATGATCTCCCAGATCACTATTATCACACCCTTAAGTTCCTGATGGGTCACCTCAGGAGAGTGGCAGATAACTCTGAAAAAAATAAGGTAACCTAACCCTCTCTTGTTAGAACAAAATGAAATCAGTAATGTAGAAAATTAGAAATTAATATTACTTTGATGTTCTTTCCAGATGGAGCCAAGAAATTTGGCTCTGGTGTTTGGTCCCACTCTGGTTAGGACATCAGAGGACAATATGACAGACATGGTCACACACATGCCTGACCGCTACAAAATAGTGGAGACACTTATCCTGCGTGTAAGTTTTTTTTCCCTTTAAAGCAAGATATGCGGTGCCATTCTTTTTAGTTATTTATCAGTCTTGTCTCAAAATAATCCAGTGATGCTGTGTTCCTTTAACAGCATGACTGGTTCTTCAGTAATGGACAACTTGAAGAGGAAGAGCAGGTATGGTAGACAACAGGGGCAGCTTTGTAAATGCAGAGCTGAGAATATCATGAGTAGAGAGAATGCTTGTGCTCAGATGTCCTCACTTGTACTCTCATTTTGGTTGTCCTGATGTGTGTGTGGGTAGGCCCTACAGGATAAGTGGGACATGCAGCCTGTCCCCAACATTGATCATCTGTTGTCCAACATTGGCAGACCAGGCATGCCAGGAGAGGCATCAGGTGAGGAAGACATAATCCAACAATGAAGTCAAGATCTGTGGTATTTTCATAGAGGCATTGACAGATTACAGATATTTTAATAGCTTTTCTTTTAGAGCACTGCATCAATGCAGTACATTATTTTCAAAACATGGCTCTATTTAAAAATTAGCAATTCAAGTACTAATTATTGTCTCAGAAATTATTAAATATTTAGTTTAAGAAATGGTAAGGAAATATCACACACAATATTTCACTGTCCCCATACCTCACAGCACTCCAAAACCCATGTACATTCCAATGAAGGTGCAAGATACACCTCAGATGACAAAACTGCTTACCGGCAAGTGCAGCTCAGGAAAAAATCATTCTCATCTCAGGCCAGTTGTACAATAAACCTCATCAATATCTACCCATCCTTCTTCACCCTAACCCATATCACCAACAACTAAATACCACACAGTGAATTTGGAAGATTTGGTGATAATACATTGTCCCAGTTGATATTCCAACCTAAACTACCTACCTTTTTATTTATTTATTTATCACACCAACAGTTGGCTGTGTTAACAGTTGTACTAATGACATTACAAAAATTTTCTAGGGCACATTTCAATTCCACCACATACAATTATTTCTATTAGTACAGAATAATAAATCCTTTTAGAATGTATGTAAATGTAATGCAGTTGGAATTTTCAGCATAGTTTAAGGACATTAAGAAGACAGGGAATGCCCTAAGAGAATAGAAGAGGGAAAAAACACAAGCCATTTCTATATACCAGGTTGGATTTACTGTAAGGTTATTTTAGGCACATGTACCTGATGGTTTTTATTAAGCATTTTATATTTCAAGATTGCCTCAAGCAGATAAACTACATAATAATCATTTAAATAGGAATAATGGCACACACTTAACTTTCTTGATTTAAGGTATTCATGATAATGCATTTGAGGAAAACTAATGGAAGTAGTTTCTATGATTTAGAAGTTATAACTGTATGGGATTTCAGGTTTGTTAATTCTAAATACTCACCCCTTCAACCCTCTCAAGAGAACTGGATACCTATAAGAATGCACAAACCTTCCATCATGGTCTTACACACTCATCTTTTGGCTTCTCACCTGGGTAGTTCAGTATGACCTGATTGGACCTGTTTGCATTCACCATTTTGAAACACATTAATCAATGTCGCCAAGCAATGATACAGCTCAGAGCTAAATGCTCAAAACCTCAATGTTTACTTATGTTTTCTTATCTAACCTATCCTCCACATTTGGTACTCCTAAAGCTATCAGTCCTCTGTACTCTTCCAGTTGTTATGTCTCTGCCAATGTACGGTCATGATGTTTCCTACTTTTTCTCAATTTCTCTTTTTTTCCCATACCTTTATGCACTCTCTTTCTCTAGCTGAGACAATGGATCAACCTCTTCGGTAGGACCAGGTCCTTTTGTGCTTGTGTTTTTGTTTCTACTGAATTTCTATTATTTCCCTTTTTGTTAGTTTTGATTTTCCATTGTGTCATCATTCCTTTGTATGGCTGATCTAGCATTTTTACTTCTTAAAATAAAAACAGAAAACTTTAGTTTGTAGCATAATTTAAAGACAAATGATCCAGCAATGGCTAGAGTTCTCCATTGGTTGCATACCACAAAACCAGTTACTGTGCACTGTGATGAGCCAGATGTCACACCTTTTATACCACTTCTAGCATGACCATGTTTCTAGTGTTGACAGTTCTTATTCAAATTTCAAATTTTATCCTTTATCCTTTTTATAACAGATTCCACCACCAGTGATTCACTTAAGTCAAAGGTAAGCAAGAGATGTGTTTAAATTGTGGGAGTGGGATCAAAATCAGAGTCAACTTTAATTGCCAGGTATGTGTACACATACAAGGAAAGAACACATTTTTATACAACAAGCAACAAAGTAATCAAAGATAAAACTATTAAGTATACATATAAACATACTTAAATTTATGAATGTAATCATGTACTCTATGTGTGTATGCACATAATACACATAAATAAAAAACAATATGTAGACCATGAATTTGACGTACATAGTTACCATTTTTGTCTGAAATTTGAACCTTTCAGCTATCTTCTGGCTCCAAGAAAGACCTGAGGGCCAAGGACTTCCTGTCTGTTTCCGTCTTCTTTGCTGTGACCATCAAACGAAAAAAATGCCTCAGTAACCACCTGCAGGGCATTGCTGATAAGAACTCTGAGCATGAGCCAGTCAAAGCCAGCAATTATGTGGAAGGAGAGGGACTTGGAGGGGAGGAGAGGGAGGATAGAGGGGAGAATGCAGTTAAGAGAGAACATACCATTCCTAAAACAGAACAAAGGGATAATAAGGGAAATGGGGAGAGAGGTAGAGAGATAACATTAGGAAAACATGGGAGAAAAAGAGACGGAAAATTAAAAAGCGAGACCAGGCAGAGAATAGCCTTGCCAGGAAATGTAATGCAACCCCTCTCAAGCTGGGACCTCCGCTCACACCCTCTGATTCATGGCACACACACATCCAAGATCCCCAATTGTTACCAGTCCTTCCTTTTTTAAGCCCTCAGAGTCTGTGCAGAAGATACCCCACAGTCCCCTTCTTGATCTCCCCCACTGGGTTTTCCAAACCACTGGGCTTCACGATTTCAAGAGATGCAGCACCCAGAATGGAACCAGTCAGCATTAATACAAAATAGAAATACCAATACTGGGAGGATGAGGGCCATGTCTATGAACTTGGACCTTTGGAAGAAGTGAGTCAGCAGATGCAGAGCAGAGATGGTGGAGGTGATCAGTCACTGAGGGGCCTCATTTATAAATCCTGCGTATGCATAAAAGAAGGCATACGAATGTTTCTATGCAACATTTGTGATTTATAAAAACAAACAACACTCAGTTTTAGTCTCTGAACACTCAGAGTTTTTTATCAATGTGTCCACACATCAGCGAACCGAGTCATCTCTGCTTCTGTGTCCCCTCTGTCTCTGTTACCGATCCATTGCAGTGGGAGTCCCGGTAATCCCTGCTAGTTTTTAATAATGGGGGGTGAACTCCGGGGTCCTCTGACCCCACCCATCTACTTTGATGTAGGACTTCTCTATTTCAGCCAATCTTCAGAATCAACGGCATTAACAGCGTCCTCTGCATGCTGCTACTCTGAGGCCTTTTTATTATTTCACTTCACATTATTTCACTGTTCATCAGCAAAGTTATTTTTCTGGCGTCGACCTCCCAAATAAGATCTTCTGTTTCACACTAAATTAATTTTCATATCTTATCCTTTCTGTCGGTGTCACAAAGTTATCATCAAGTGCCCGCAAAATGTGCACTGCATTTTGAGTTGGTTGTGATTTATAAAGGGAAACCAGCGTAGAACGTACATGCACACCGCTTTATAAATCAGAATATTTTTGTGGGTAACAGTTTTATAAATGAGGCCCCAGGTCTGTGTCGCTCTGTTGAGGCTCTGCAGGGATTCATTTGTAATCCTGAGTCAAGTCAGCAAACAGATCCTCTCCCCTGCATTGTCCAAGAACGTTCCGCTCTTTTCTCTTCCCTTACATGAAGGTCACCACATCACACAGTGGTGGTTTAACTTGACTGTTCCACATGATAATGGAAGACCAAGTGCTCACAAACATTGGATCACTAGTGCCCCTGCTTCTAAAGCCAGATGTTGTGTTGTTGTCTCAAGACTCTTGCCTCTCGGCTTTTTGTCAGCACTAATGTTGGAGATGTGATTTCATGGTAAAGGAATACTTTGACATTGTTTTAGTTGTTGAATTCTATTCCAAAATGAGATAAGCACCATTTGCTTCAACACACCTCTTGTAGCCAGATCTTGAATTGCTGTTTAGGCACAGTTTCAACAGAAAGTAGCCACTGAAGTTCAACCATGAGTCCTCGTGAAATAGGTGGTGCTAGAAGCATGCCAGCCAGAGACAATATAGTAAGTCACAAAAGCTCTCTGATCTACTGTAGCTAGCTTGCTAATTAACAGGTAGCTTGTTTGTTAACAGTCCACACTTTTTTAACCATCTACAAATGATTCCCTGTTTGTGGAACATTTTACTCCTATAGAAGAGGCTGAATAAAAGTTAATGTAGCTTCCAATGTTGTGGACTTCTTCAGCGCTCCCCTTCCTGAATTATCACCACGGTCAAATTCAAGTATTGGTTCAAGAATTTACTTGCACCACTTAAGCACTCATTCTGTTGAAATGAACTGATTTTAATGCAAAATTCTGCCATGCTCACATGAGGAGTGACATTTTTAACATCAAATGAGAATTTGCATTATCTCAGACGCGAGATAAAGTATCTTCTAGATTAAGAGACCAAAACAGAGTCCACAATCTGTAAATTAAAACTATGCAGACATTTTAACGTGCCATAAGCAAACATTGCAGACTTTCATACCAGCAAAACTAGGTCAAAACCTTGTCAATGGCTGGACCTTGCATGATCCTTTTGAGGACATTATAACATTGGTTCATTACAATACAACTGACTGCCTCAAATACTAATACCTTAAAAATGTTGGTTGTTATTTAAAGCAACTACAAATTAATTGTGTTGGAATATTGCAGCCACTGTTGAGAAGTAGTGTTGTGTATAACACCTTGTGTTATAAAGATCTTGATATGGCTAACAAATGCTTTTGTTTTGGAGCAAAGTGAGTGAAAGATAACATTTATTTCAAATGCTATTTTTCTTTTTTGAGTTCATGTATTTATTTATGACTATGTAAGATTGATAGATGTATTATGATGTAAAAGTAAACTTTGTCTTAGTACCGTTCCATCCCTTAATGTTAGGTTACATGTTCCCCTGTAAGTACACACTCTAAATCACATTTTACAGCAACCTTTAATTCTTAAGAATACATTAGTTGTTCCGAGGACTTGACTTTTACAGTGGTTGTATAACACAGATTAATGTGTCCATGAATAGATAAGGGTTTAGAAATATGTGTGTATATACATCTCTCTCTCTCTCTCTATATATATATATATATATATGTATATGTGTGTGTGTGTATATATATGCGTGTATATATATATATATATATATATATATATATATATATATATGTGTGTGTGTGTGTATATATATATATATGTTGTAGACATTTTGTTTGTCTACCTCCTGGCATTTTAAAGAATTCTAAAATGCCTCGCCTCTATGCACACTCCTAGCTCACACACCATCTGCAAAATCAACACCATAATGTTTCCCACAGACATAAACAAAGGAATGCCAACACTGGTGTAACTTCATCACTCGCTCTGTTAGGAACAGACTGTTAAGTTTATTGGGCTGGCACAGCTTTGCTGCAGTCAAATGCAGATTGTCTTCAAAAGGTGAAATATTGAATACTAAAGATCCTAATGTTACAACTAAATGTCTAACAATGATGTTCTTAATCCATAAGTCACAAAAAAAATAAATAAAAAATATATAAAAAACCTGAAATGGTTGCAGGATTTGCATTGCAGCAGTAATATCATCTGGTGTGTTCTCTGAAGGATGGTATCTGTGGCATAGGTCTGAGTGTTTAAGATGTAATGTTGAAAGTATTTCCTCAATAGCCAGCATATTATTGTGGCCAAGACACAGACATTGCGTGTACTCAGTATTCAAACAGGCTCATGAGGGGGGTGCATGACCACATGTCATCCTACACAAACAATAAAACAACAAAGAAAAAACAAAAAGGAATAGTAAGACCAAGCCACACCACCTGTCACAGTCAACACATTTGCATCCCAATGGGCTTTGTAAATTTGCAGTTCTTTTTATTATTAATATAACTCAGGCCTGATTATGACTAACAGTCATTTGTATAGGATCTACATATTACTATTTGAATTTAGTTATCTTGTTCAATTATTATTTAAGTTTGGTAGACCTGATTATCTACTTTAAGTGCCATAAAGTAATCCTTCTAAAATGACAAAAAAAAAAAAACATTTAAACCACAAATTATCACATACCACAAATTATTTTCCTTAAGTTGTGTTGATGTTTTACAGTGTTTTCCTTGATACTACAACTAGGTGGTGCCAGTATGCCAGTAGTTAGGAGTTTTCACCCTCAAATTGTAAATTAGTAGTTAAAGATGAGAAAAAGCAATATTGGACATTTGAAAATCAACTCAAGAGCCCAGCTGCTGTACGCATTACTGGTGTCTTCCCTCTTGGGTTTGCCTACAGTACCTCTGCGGGCAAATATCACATATGTACACTTATTTCCAGCCTCAATACAGCACTGAAAACTAATTAAGAGGAACTTCAGTTTTTGCCTCAACCCTACAAAAGCCTTCCCTGCATCTACAGGGAACTTACGTGAGCCAAGGCAGTATCCCAACTCACTGTGGGTTTGCATATTGTTAAATCACTGACCCCATGCACAAAGAATTAAATGCAAGCCTATTGTGCCTCTCTGTATGCGTATGTATGTTGGGGAAGGGATTTTCAGGACAGAAGCACCTGTTTTGAGGAAGAGCAAAGTGTTTAAGACAGCTGTGTGAAGTTATGCCAAAATATAATTTTTATTCAGGTCTTTACACAATGCATTGTGGAGCTTGAGGATGAACCTACGCACTTGGCACAAAAGTGAGGCTCCAAGTTATACATTTAGGGTATACGGTGTTGGTAAGAGAGTATTGTGATGATAACAGTTGAGAATCTTACCCAATATTTTGGCATTTTGCAACATTCCCACTCCCTTCCCATAACTTATGTTTTGTTAAGCAGAGTCTGACAAAGTGGAGCTGAACCAAGCTGTTCCGTCAACCATTGTTGAGCAAGAACAGTCATTATATGCAGGTTGTTTTCTTCATCTGTGCATGTATTTTATGTACATGGGTGACTGCATGGACCAATTTTGAAAAAGTTGTATACATTAACCTGTGCAAATAAATGTTCTACATAATATATTAAATTATTTGTTTTTGAAATTGGGTTGTGTTTTGTTTTGCTATTTTGTTTGAAATATAGACATTTGGTGATTTAAATAAATGAAAAAGTAAATACATTTGTAACAATGATCATAGCATGCTGAACATAGGAAGAATGGTACTACAAATTTCATGTGAGTATGTACTGTATAAGCCTAAAAGTCAGGGTATCTCAGCCTCTGCTCAGTCTCAGTCTCTTGTGAGTCAGAATCAGAATAATTTTTTATTGTCATCATGTTTTCACATGGCGAGAGACTGGTTACAGTTATTAAGTATTTGCTGACAAGACACAAGAGACCTTGTGATCTGTGTCTGTGTGGTGGAGATAAGGTTGAGTGGCCTAGAGCTCCATATGAGGACATCTAGAGATGCACCTGGACTCATGGACTCATTTCCATCACCTGTGATACCTTCACACA
>JAOXYL010000030.1:9770409-9797339 GCA_028564955.1 Terapon puta
AGTTTTGAGCATGTGTTTGCTTATAAAGAGGAAACCTCAGCGCTTCAAAATACTAACTCACTCAGTCAAATGCGCACAAACCCGTGTCACTCTCAAAATTTCAGCGTGCTGGAATTTTCTAGTTATTATTATAATACTTAACACATCACGTCTCATCACCCATTTGAAAAACTGACTTAAAGAAGTGATAATGATTAGCTGAAGGGTGAGTAAAAATACATGACATCCATGTTGTATTGTACAACATACTTCAGTCTGACTAAAGAGAAGTATGTATCTTTTCAGACACATTCAGCACTTTATTGTGGCACCCAATCTAGAGTCTCTTTGCCAGGAGACACATAACTATGGCAATCCGTACCAAGCTTAAATTGAAGCATTAAAGACATTACAGAGCTGTCTTGGTCTACTATGGCATTTACTGGTTTCATGCTATTAGACAATCTCAGATACAGTTTTAGCATACTTTTTAGCATTGTTGGGCTGTGTAGGGTTAGGGTTAGAACTAAAATTTATTTTTCATTGACGAGACTAGTCTTTTTTTTATGTGAAAAGTTTATATTAAAAGGTTGTCTCATAAATGTATACTACTGAACTCATCCTCATTTAAACAATAGAGTTTTTTTTTATGAATGAAGATGCTGTAATGGAAATTTAGCTTTTTGATCTTTTCTCCTTCCATAACACCCCACTGCTGCCTCCCCACAGGGAACTACCTGGATGATCACCTTCCCGCATAAGACCTATGGAATTGACGTAGCCGTGAGAGACCAAAAGGTCTGGGAAAGAGCCAGTCTTGATACATGTGCTAATGTGTGGCAACAAAGCCGACTATGCCAGTTCCTGGTTAGGTGTGATTCCTGGGGCCCACCACTGAAACAATAGGGCCTTTTGAAGTTCTCTGTGGGTGTCACCTGAGAGAGTGTCCACCCCTTTAAAGTGGACCTGTTGAAGAAGCAAGATTGTCTTTTCTTCACAACACTCTCTTTCACTCTCTCACTTTCTTTGCAAAGAAATAAAACCTTGTCGGCCGGCACAAGTCTCTATTTCATTATTCACCAGCAGCGGAGGAAAATTGCCACAACAATGCCTTTTTTTCCTTACAAAAAAGAAGGAATGAACGGCAAAAACTAAACATACAATAACAAAAACAAAAAACACTCATAAAAGATAACTGGCAAAACTGTCAATGAAACATCATTACCTGTATATATAAATATTAGTCGTAACACCTATTTTTGACAACAACACTAATTCTATTGTGTTTGACATATAGGTTAGCAAGTATTTGTTTTGTTTCTATATTTAAAGAGTTTCAAGCCCAGTTTGCCCCTGAAATATGTTCTTGTTTAAGTGAGAGTGAGCAAAAAATCCTTTGACTTGATGTCACACCAACACTAATAAATTTAAATGATCTAACGGGAGATCTCAATGCAGCCCTCCCGCTGCTCAGACAGTGATGGTTAGAGACTGACCCTTTGGGTACTGACCTTCTCTTAGTGAAAGCAGTGACTCTGGAGGTTGCGGCATGTCATCAATCACCAGGTAGAGAGACTTAAAGTGGTGGAAGAGTGAAGCTGTCTTCTCATTCATGGGCATGGTGTCAATGACCTGCAGTCAGTAAACATATTTATTGATCACGGGACTGGAATTACAAGCCTATGTGCCTAACTGAGAGAACTTTTTAGATGTTGACCTAAATTACATAGTTTTAATAGCTGAACATCCCCAAATGGGCAAACATAGACTTCATGTACCCTGACATTCAAAATCAAATGTATTTATTTAAAGCCCAAAATCACAAACTCTGTTTGCCTCAGAGGCTTTACAATCTGTACAGTTGTGACACCCTCGAACCGGGTCAGGAAAAACTTCCAAAAAGCCTTTATGGGGAAAAAGAAGAAACCTGAGGAAGAGCCACAGATGAGGGATCCCTCTCCCTGGGACGGACAGACTTGCAATAGATGTCACATGTACAGAGAACATCACCATCATCATCTCTCATATATCGAGTTACATGACTACATGAGTCTTAATAATAACTGGAGATAAATTAGTTCAACATCAAAATGACTCATTCACCTGTTGAGGACATTTATCTAAATATTTTAGTTTTTTTACCTGTGATGAGCAGACACAAAGGCATAAATATCACATAAACTTACAATGTTACATTAAAATATCTGAATAAATCTGTCATGTACCTCTTGTGCTACTTTTTTCATCTCATCCACATATGCTGCCATGGCATTTTCGCTGCTCATCTCACCCAGGTGGCTCCAGGCATCCCTAACACAAGAAAGTCAAAAACAAGAAACAATAAACATACCATTTGTATAGTCTAGTGTCCAAGTCTGCCATGTCACCACATAAATCAGAAGCTATTAGGTGTGTGCATCTGTATCACATATTTACAGGTCACGATTCGATTCGATCCCGATATATCCCAATTCTAAACTATAAGATGATTATTTTGATTTTTTTAAATGACTTTAGAAACAACTAATAGTGAGCACTCAAGCAACTGTAACAAACAAGCTGTAGACTGTGTTTTATGTTTGAGCAGCATATTAAAAAATATTCCAGCTAAATATGCCCTCATTAATAAAAAAATCTTCTGTGTTATGAGAAGATAAAGAACCATCCATTTTCAAACTGGCTTAAATGAATTTGCAGGATGCTGGATTAAATGTGTAAAAAAGAATGTGAAAACATCAATACTAAACAGTACTTATTTTGCCACGTTGAGACTGTGTGATCTAAACTTCGCTAGACTATAGTGTAAAGAAGCCACCTTGGATAACCCTTGCAAGAAGTTCTTGGTACTCTGGTGGGCTGGGGAGATTTACAAGACTCTAGTGTGGTGTGCTGCCAACTTGTGGGCGGGAGTTTGTGTGCAGCACAAAAGTAAGACGCTGCAATGAATATTTCCACAAAAACATATGTATAAAAATTGATTTGGGCACATTTTGAATCAATATTAGAATCACACAATGTAATACAGTGATACATTGCCGAGTGGATTGTAGCTCCCCTAGAAGCTTTTATAATAGATCCAGTCTCTCCCCCAAATACATGTGTGTAATGTTGAGCGCTATTTGTGGGGTGGGATGGTTGGGTTATCTTAATTGTACTTGACTTTCTTCTTTTTTTTTTTTGCTGTTGTTTTTAAATCTCTGGAAGGCACTTTGTGCTACAGTCTGTATGAAGAAGTGCCGTACAAATAAAGATTGATTTGATTTGATTTGAATTATGACCAGAAAGCAACACATGGTAAGAGGGTTAAGATTGGTAAGAGCCACGTCTATTTTGCTGTGCAGAGCTTGGGAAGTTCAAGTAAGACAGTTAAAGTACCCAGTGGCTGTATGCCCAGATGCTCGTGTCTTGCAGAAATTCAGGTGGGCAGATGTACTGATTAGCATGACCAATGATTCTAAATATTACCAACAAGAAAAGAGAGTATTCAAATATATACTGATAGACAAACTTAAAAAGGACAGGTAAAGTAACCTTGGTTGTGGTGGACAAAGAAATTGACTAAACTTCATGGATCATTTCAGGACAACATTCATTTGAAAATTGCGTATCGGGTCAAACGTAATATATATTTCATATATAACACAAAGGTTGCACATTTTCATTACATGTTATGTCAGTATCGCAGTTAAAAATCTATTTCAGCAATATCTCAAAATGTTAATGAAAAAGTGGCATTTAAATTTATTCTAATTCAATACATCGGAATTGTAGCATATGCCATTATTCATGTGCAGTATGCCCTGTAGAAGGCAAAATACAGGGTACACCAAATAAATTGCAAATTGGTTTCATATTGTGAACAAGCAAACACACATTTATACATACAGACCATTTACAGCGGCCCACTGGGTCCCAGAAGCTTGGTCGTGGCACTGTGCAGGGTCCACACAATGCCTGCTTGTACAGACTGTAGAAACGCAGCATCACCTCATAGGATGGCCGGTAAGAACCTGCAGGAAGGCAAACATCTATCAGGTTAATTTCAGTGTCTGCTTAATCTCTCTTAGGTAACAGGACATTTTGAGTTTCTTATTCACATATCATATGTGTGTGCAAGATACAGTGAACAGTCAACTTCAGAGATACCCATTTCAATTAAATGTGCTTCTCAATCTTGAATATAAAAAAAACAACACCAAACTCCCAGGAAAGAAACTGAAGTTTTTTTTTTCTTTTTACAAATCTACTGAGCCACACTTCAATCTGACTTGAATTACAACAACAATAACAATGATAATAATACAAATAATAATATTGACACACATACCATTTTTGGGAAGGTTATGGATGACATCCACAGCAGCCTGAAAACGTTTCTGGTGATCAACCACAGGCTCTGTCATTGCCAGGACTGGCATGACAGTTTAACTTGTTCAATCTGGAGGGACGAGTGCAGCTGGGGCTGAGAGAAGACTGAGACATTGTTGTAGCAAGAAAAGTCAGTAAGTTACAGCAAGAGTTCAAGTAAGAGAGTGAAAGAAAGAATTTACAGCATGTGACACAGGTTTTAATCTATGTCACACACAACACAGAACGCCATTTACTGTATTTATATCATACCCCACATCTGTCCTTTATATGCCTACAAAGCAAAATACTTCATGAGCGTAGTTGGAGTTTTAGCTAATATTTGGAATATGACATTAAATGTAAGGTAATAATGCAACATGGAGCATAAGGCTGTGATATAGTTGAACCATGTATAGACACAGAGACTTTTAAAGGGAGCCATTGTTTGAATAGAGGATACATTGCTATCAAATACATTAATTTAGCGTTTTCATAATGCAATACAAAAAACATGTCAAGAGAATGAACTTAGAATAATCACATCATTGGACACATAACCATCCAGTAACTTTGTAATCTCTAGTGCAGTGAACTTGGCTAATTGCTCCTCTCTTATTAGTACGCTCCTGAGAAAGCAACTACTCCTATTAGTTTTGGCAGTATATCTAGTTAAAAACTACAGATTTATGACCACCGTAGTGCTTATGGCTATGTTATCTTCTTTATTGGATAACCTTACTCATGTGCCATGATAATGTAATGTTTTACAAAATACTTGTATATATGTATATTTGATCTGAAATCGCTTTGACTGCGATTCAGGTTTTCGTCTACATTAATTTCTACTTGCAGCTGTCACATCTAACAGAAAATATAAGGGGCCTGTAAACTTGTCCTTAAATCTAAAATGTTTACATAAAGGTGGAATTTGGCAGCACAGTTATGCAAACAAACATCTTATTACTCGATTTAAGTTGGAATGGAAACACAAAACAAGAATTCGAACAGTAAAATTTGGTTGTTAGCCGAGTTAGCTAACATAGCCGACCAAGTTTAGAACCTTGCTGCACCATAGCAATACTTAGCTTATCAACTTCTCTTCTTACCTCGCTGGCAGTGTGTCCTGCCACTTGCAATTTCCAGCACGATGAACATCAGTCTGTCTTTCATAGAGAGACCACAAAATACGCAAATGCTCACAACCAACTAGAAATAGTGTTTTCATATGTATATGGCTTTATTTTGACGGTAAACTCTAATTGCTTACATCCCTACCTAGGCTGGGACTGACCTGCCGTGTCCGGCCGCTCTGGGATGTACTTTATGGAGACGACTTCCGTGTCAAATCACATGGTAGATCCTTGGCCACGCCCACTTACCATTTAAAGTGCCCACCGTACAAATAAAAAGGTTGTCATTGATAATCATAACTTATGAATATCCGAAACAACACAGTATTTATCAATACATTTATAAGGCATTATTGACTATAAATCATTATTCATATACAAATATTAATAACATTGATAATAGTCATTATTATGATTAATATTACATAGTAAAAGCAAGATTAGTCAAGATCTTCTGTCTTGGTATATATACAAGAATTCTAACCCTTGATAGTTTTTCACTGGATCAATACACAGATTTGTGTTTAAGTAATGATATTTATAGAACTCAGCCGACAGGGGACACATAAGCTGATCTGAGCATAAATCATTGCAGTGCCATTGCCCCAGTTACAGCGGAGTGCGTGAAAGGATAAACCGTTTTAACAATGAGTCTTTCATCGACTAGAGTGTGATTTAGATAAAAAATTAGAGATTAGTAGACGGAGAAGAGAAAATCTATTTTTAGATTGGACATGAGCGTCTCCTGGCTCTACAATCCGTTAGAATTCTTTCAGTTATCAAGCTGCCTGAGACAAACAATACAAACCAGGAAATGTTGAAATGTTTGCCTTCAAAATTAAAGAACCCCAAGATCGTCAGTAAAAGATTGTTATATCAATACATGGGAAAATAAATCAAATCAGAAATGTTCACCATTTTTATTTTGATTTATCATATTTGACAATGAAATCTATTTCAGTATACAAAATACGTAGAATCAGCCATTTTTAGAGCAAGTGTCATTTATCTACCTTAAGTTAAGGCACGATTTTGGAACGTGTAGCTATATGAAAAAGACGAAGAAAAAAACATCTAAATAATGAAAGATATAGGGTTTTTTAAAAAGAGTAATATTGGGCTAGATCTACATGCTATATGCTTTCCGAGATTTCAGTTACAAGAATCTGTGACTATTTGAGCCTGACCGCATAGTATATCATGGGTTATTTTGTACATTTTATAAGGGTATTATTGTTTGAGAAACACAATAATGATGAGATAGACTTTTGCCAAACCTGGCATCGAAATCCATGCGTTTTCAGCGACTTTTATTTTGAAAGCCACCTCAGGAAACCTTTGGCTTGTAGTTTTGATGGCAGGCTGTCTCTCTCAATTCTGTGCTAATGAATCCTACGTCTGTGACATCATCGGGATGAAGGACTGGCTAGATCCCTGCTTTCCTCTTCCAGCATAAAACCATGAGGCGCAGCCTGCGGGAGGCTGTGGCTCATTCAAGAGATACAAACAGCTGATCCACAAGATTGCTGACCTCCTATCTGAGATAATACAAAGGACCCTGCCACAGGCAAAGCAAAGTACGTTAGGGAAGAAGAGCGAAAGAGAGCGCACCTTTCTTTCGTAATGTTGGGCAGTAGAAAGAAAACAAGTCTGGTGCTGAAGAAAGGAGATGGGACGTCCGAGTCAAAAGCCATCGATCCCCTGAGGAATCTGGGTGAGTGTTTGCGTTACAAGTGCTGAAATCTGGATGAACGATCACCACCTGAGATGGTACTACACTAGACATTACAGATCATCTTCATCTTCATCGATAATAGTACATGTACAAAACTGGGGTCGCCTTGTTTCCTTGTTTTTTTAAATTTGAAGCTTTCAAAAGAAATTTGAAGCTAGGAGCGAATGAGTGTCATTATCTAGTCCTGATTAATGGGCGACATATATGTATATACCACTTGGCCACATGGTTTTATGACACAGGTTGATAAACTGCCTGTCGATTTTGTGTCAGAAACTAATGAGAATTAATGTTCACGGTAAGAGAGACTGTTAAAATATTGAAATGAATTAAGTTGGTGAAGAAGTATTAGGTCAAGTGTTACACATTCAGGGACTTACTACATATTCGTAGGAAGACATTGACAATTATTATTACCATAAAACAGACACACTGATTCACATATTGCTTGCAAATGAACAAATTTCTGTATTGCAAAATCTCTCTTGGCTGAGATTGTGCTTATTTTGCCACCTTGTTTGTCATTTTTGGAAATGTTCTCACTGTAAATGTTTTTAATAACAGACCAAAAAGCACTTGGCTGATTGTTTTTCTCACCTCCTCCAGAGTCAAATGTCGTCATTACTGCTCTACCTCATCACCATACAATCTTTGTCTTTCACTCATTATATTGTTTCTAATTCCAAAGTAATAGTCCTTTTGTTTTTTTGTCTTTCTTTACATCTCAGTCCATACCTTGTTGTCTACTCACATCCAGCTGCTGGTACAGGGCTGAAATAGCAGGATAACAGACCTCCTACATGAGCCACAGCAGTTCAACAGTTGTTTACACCAAGTTCAAATTCTGATTATCATCTACCTTGCTTCACTTCACACTTTCTTATAGGGCTGCTGAGTTCTGGATTCTCTGTACACTCAATGATATCCTCTATACTATAATGTACAGTTTCCATGATTTCATATCTGTTTTTTAACCACTTTTGTTTTCTTGTAGGAGTGCAGGATGATGAAAATGTGAAGCAGATGTTGCAGGGTTCCAATATGGTAAAGGTAAATGTATTACCAACTGTGAACAGTCAGTTGTTAGTCCTAGTTGATAATAGCAATAAAACGAATGAGGTTTCATCGATTCACGTATCATATTCAAAGGTTCGCTCACCTCGCTGGCAGAAGCGGCGAACTCTGAAGCTGCTGGAAGATGGTGTCACTGTCTGGTGTCAATCCCACAAAACCTCCAGTCGGGCAAAAGAGCAACAATCCTGTAAGTGTGTTTTTTATATATATATATATATATATATATATATATATATATATATATATATATATATATATATACATATATATAAGTGTGTATGTAGAGTCTACTACTGCATATGTGAAAATAATATAAAGCCCATAGGCCACTCTGCTTCACACGCTCAAGGTTACTTTAAGATACCTGAATATCCAGTGTGTTGAGAGCAGATTGTCAGTCAACTTGGGATAATTGTTGTAACTTTCTTAAACTAACACTGTAACAATCACAGCCACCTGATTTGCCAGTTGTGCTGAAATGAAATGAGGGTTTGCACAGGCTCTCCTTTTTAATTCTTCAAACATCTATCTGTGTAACTGTTTGTGTGTCCAAGTTACCACAAGCACCAGAGAGAGACTGCCCAAAAATGTGCTATTTTTATCACATGGACCAATTATCACATCTTCCCCTTTTGTATGAGCATATGGAGTAGAGTGTGGCCATTTAGAATGGTTAAAAGCATTACCTTTGGACAGGGTCGGCTATAATTGGTACAAACTAGTTTGTTTGAAGAATACCCATTAGACACACTGAAGAACCAAACCAATATCTGTCTTGTTTGTATTCAACACTGAAAAAGAGTCTGTGGGGAGTTGGCTTAGGAACCAGAAGATTGCCAGTTCAAACACCAGCAACCAATTTTTATGTAGCTGGACTGGTAGCTGCAAAGGTACCAGTTCACCTCATGAGCACTGCCAAGGGGCCCTTGAGCAAAGCATCGAACCCCAAAAAATCTGCTCAGGGGTGCAGCCCCCTTGGCCTGTCTTTCTACTCGCTGCATGTGCATGTGTGTGTATTTAGACTTGTGTATGTAAAAGAGCGGGAAACCTGCTCCTTAGCTCTCTGAAGGGCACTCATGATGCCTTAATTATAGAGGTGATCTATTCTGAGCATAAGACAGCAGTCAATCCTACTTTAGTTCAAACAGTGAGATTATAGGACATTACATGGTGGTGGGAGTTGGCCCTAGAGCCTGTGGTTTGATGCTATATAGTTACAACTGAATCACTAGTTCAGCTTCCCAAAAACAGTACAAGACCTTTAATTTACAAGAGATTATATTTGCCTGTGATGTGGCACAGTGTGTATTTGGTGTCAGGGTGTGTGTGAGTGTGTGTATACACATCATAAATCTTCAAACCCTTGCTTTCATGAGACCCTGGATCTTTATAGACATCTGCCCCCTGTGTATCAGTAAACTTATCAACAAACAAACTTAATGTTAAATTCAAATTTGGGATCTGTAGTGAAAGGTTGCTTTTGTCTCATTCTGCTAAATGATACATTTGGGTGATGTTGTTACAAATTACATGTTAGAAGCGTTTCCACAGACACACCCAGCCTTTCTGATCTGTGTTTGCCTGTGAAAGCTCTGTAGTAGACTTAACCAGGTTTTTGGTTATATAGGAAAGTTAATGCTTATTCGCCAAACCTAGTAATTTATCCAACTTTTTTTTTAGACCAGTTGGTTTATTAATAATTATTGAATTATTTAGAATGAAGAAGAGGTTTTGTGAATATTAAGAACTTTCTTAATATTTTGTGAATATTAAGAAAGTTCTCAAGCAGGAGAGGAGGAGAGTCATGGCTGGAGTCTGTGTTTTAGGTGTTTAGGTAGAAAAACCGTTGAAGACCTGCAAAGCATTGCAAAGCTTTTGACTTTACATATGCTGTTGCTATTGCAGTGCATTGTTCACTACACAGTAGTCTGATTTTTTAACTTAAACTAATGAAATGTTGAATGTCAGGAGTGATGAATGTTTTCATCTAATGCAGGTTTTTGACTTGGATGTGGCAAATTGGCTCCATAGCACCACCTAAAAGATGCAACTACCTTGAACTGTACATTTAAGTTAGATGAATGAATATAACATCCCGAGATATTAAAAAAAATTTGTTGTCCTATGACCTAAAAAAAGTATGTTTCATTTAAAATGTTGTGTATTTTTTACCATTTGCCGGGGTCAAACTTTAACCACCTCCTCCTGGAGAATTTTGTGATCAACTTCACAGTTTGGAATTGCAATGACAAGTTGTCCTTATAGAGTTAGCAACATAACCAAATTCAATCCAGCAGCCAGCTGGAGATGTGGGAAGAAGAAGGAAAAGCCAAGACAGAAATAATATTAAGTAAAAAATAAATAAATAAATGATAAAAATAAGATCAACGCCATCATCAACGCCACCACATCATATGCTGCTGCTGATGATAATGATGCCAGTGACAGCAACACCAGTATTATTGGGAAAAAACATAATAACAACATACACTATATGACTAAAAATATATGAGTAAGTAGTTAGTGCTCATAGTCGATTATTTTATTATGATGGTTTGAGGAAGCGGTTAATAGAAGGTGATAGAAAAATAAATAAATAAAGGGATGGAGGGAGGGATAGATTAAAAGGAGCACAGGTGTGTAGGTATGTTGGGTGCATGTGTATGATGCCTATTTGTGTCCAAATGTATGTCAGATTAACACCGTATATTTATATATATATGATAGAAAAAACAGCTATAATAACAATGAAAATATGACCATCTTTATCCGTTTCTCTGGGACCGGGTCACAGAGGCAACAGTCTGAGCAGAGATGCCCAGATTCCCCTCACCCTAGACGCTTCCTCCAGCTCTTCCGGGGAGACTCGGAGGCATTCCCAGGCCAGCGGAGAGACATAGTCTCTCCAGCATATCCTGGGTCTTCCCCAGGCCTCCCCCCGGAGGGACATGCCTGGAACACCTCCGCACGTCCAGGGGACATCTAAAACAGATGCTCAAACCACCTCTACTATGAGCTCCTCACCCTATCTCTCACAGAGCACCTAGCCACCCTGCGGAGAAAACTTGTTTCGGCTGCTTGTATCTGCAGTCATGTCCTTTCAGTCATTGCCATAGACTATAGGTGAGGGTGGAAGCGTAGATTGACTGGTTAGATTGAGAGCTTTGGAGGTCAAGGATTTGGAGGTGCCGATTCTCATCACAGCCGCTTCATACTCAACTGCAAACAACTCTAGCACATGCTGAAGGTCCTGGCTTGATGAAGCCAACAGGACAATATCATCTGCAGAAAGCAGAGATGAAATCCTGTGGTTCCCAAACTGGACTCCTTCCGGCTACTGGCTATGCCTAGAAATGGTGACAAAGGGCAGCCCTGCCTGAGTCCAATATGCACTGAAAACAGGTCTGGCTTACTACCGGCAATGTGACCCAAGCCCCTGCTCCAGTTGTATAGAGACCAAACCGTTGGCAGAGTACTGCTCCTTCTGAGGCCTCCTTGGCCTCATCAAGGTCTGGCTCAGGTCTGCGTCAAGAGTCCCACAGGCCAATATGGTCTGATAGGACTCCTTCAGCCTGATGGCATTCCTTACTTCTGCAGTTTACGACTGGGTTCGGGGGTTGCTGCCACGACAGATACCATAGACCTTGTGTTCACACTTTCAAATTGCCATGTCGACAGAGAACATGGTCCACTCTGACTCAATGTCCAAAGCTTCCATCAGATTTTGTGAGAAGTTCTTCTGGACGTAGGAGTTGAAGACCTCACATTTGGATCTGCCAGTGTATCCAACTCACCACCAGGTGGTGATCGGTTGACAGCTCAGCCCCTCTCTTTGCGTCCAAGACATACAGCCGGAGATCAGATGAAACAACAAAGTTGGTCATCAACTTCAAGCCTAGGGTGTCCTGATGCCATGTGCACTGATGGACACACTTATGCTCAAACATTCTATTCGTTATGGACAAACCGTGACTAGCACAGAAGTCCAATAACAGAACATTGCCCATGTTCAGATCAGGGAGGCCGTTCCATGTATCACTGTCATTGCCCACATGAGTGTTCCCCAGTAGAACAATGGAGTCCCCAGTCGGAGCACTACCAAGTGCCCCTTACAGGTACTCCAAGAAAGTACTTTGACCTGCTGTTCGGCCTGTAGACACAAAAAACAGCAAGAGACCTATCCCCAACAAGAAAGAGCAGGGAAACGACCCTCTCATTCACCGGGGTGACGTTCAGCACATAGCGGTCGAACTGGGGAGCTATAAGCAAGCCCAGCTCACCCTGGGCAACTCCAGAGCCCAAGCTATGTGTGGAGATAAATCTGACTATCTGTAGCCGGTACCTCTAAACCTCCCGCACAAGCGCAGGTTTCTTCCCCCTGTGAGGTGACATTCCATGCCCCTGTTGCCAGAGTTTTGGTTCTCAGTGGCAAGGTGCCGGGGGTGGATGAGATCCGCCCCGAGTACCTCAAATCTCTGGATATTGTGGGGCTGTCTTGGCTGACATGCCGCTGCAGCATCGCATGGAGGTCAGGGGCAGTGCCTTTGGAGTGGCAAACGGGGGTGGTGGTCCTTTTTAAAAAGGGGGACCTGGTGCAGCGCTGGTGGTGTAGTGATTAGGACACGTGAGGCTTGGTTCTTGGTGCAACGGACCCTGGTTCAAATCCCAGCTGGGTTCCCTTTGCTGCGTGTCTTCCCCTCTCTCTCTCCCCTGTGTTTCCTGTCTCTCTTCACTGTCCTATCTGAAAAATCAATGAAGATCATATTTTTTAAAAAAGGGGGAACAGGAGGGTGTGTTCCAACTATAGGGGGATCACACTTCTCAGCCACCCTGGGAAGGGAGAGGAGAATTTGCTAAGGGCTATCTCTGTACGACTGGAGCCAGAGCTTGGTCCACATTGCCAGACCTGTTCTCAGTGCGTATTGGACTCTGGCAGGGCTTGTCCTTTTCAACATTTTGATGGGCAGGATTTCTAGGTGCAGCCAGAGGCTGGAGGGAGTCCAGTTTGTGGACCACAGAATCTCATCTCTGCTTTTTGCGGATGATGTTGTCCTGTTGGCTTAATCAAACCAGGACCTTCAGCATGCACTGGGGCAGTTTGCAGCTGAGTGTGAAGTGGCTGGGATAAGAATCAGCACCTCCAAGTCTGAGGCCATGGTTCTCGACTGGAAAAGGATTGGGTACCCTCTCCGGGTGGGTGGAGAGGTCCTGCCTCAGGTGGAGGAGTTTAAGTATCTCGGGGTCTTGTTCACGAGTGAGGGAAAGATGGAGTGTGAGATTGACGTGAGAGGTCAGTTGAGGTGGTTCGGGCATCTGTATCACATGCCCCCTGGACGCCTCCCTAGGGAAGTGTTCCAGGCATGCCCCCCCGGGAGGAGGCCCCGGGAAAGATCCAGGACACCCTGGAGACACTATGTCTCTCTGCTGGCCTGGGAACACCTTGGGGTGCCCCCGGAAGAGCTGGACGAAGTGTCTGGTGTGAGGGAGGTCTGGGCATCCCTGCTTAGACTGCTGCCTCCATGACCTATCCGCAGATAAAACTGAAGATGATGGATGGATGGATTGGGTTGTCAGGGCCCCCTGCCATGACTGCTACCCTAACCACATTGCATTGGCCCCTCATGGACCATCCTGTGGGTGGTGAGCCGACTCAAAGGCGGGCCCATGTCAGTAACACCAATCCGGGCAACATAACGATTCTTGTTGGTTCTCTATCCTTGATGAGCTTCTGAACACAAACCCCTCCACCATGGTTCAAGGAGGGGGGGAATATGACAAGTGATAGGAATAAGAATAAAAAGAGCAACAAGTAAATAAAACTACAAACACTAGAAATATCAAATGTAAAAACAAAAATAGAAATATGATCAGTATTTAATATGTAGTATTAGTGTTAGAAATAACAACCGTAATTTTAATAAAATATGACTAATAGTAATGGCAACAATGGGGTTCAAGCAGAGACAGGAAGTCTGAAACAACAGTCCACAGGAACCTCAGAGACAAGAAAGCAAACTCCAGGGAAGACATGAAGTTAACAGCATACATTAATGAATTCAGTCTTGGACTTCACATGTCATTACCACAAATATAAAGTATTAGTTCTTGGGTAATTACAGTGGAATCTACAGGCTCAATCGCAACCTAAGATAAGGTACATAAAACTTTTGTAAATTATTTTTGAGCCACTCAAGTTGGAGAGAAAAGTGAGAAAGTCACAGAGAAAATGATGCGCAGTACTATGTCTGGTCCTTCACCCTAATATATAGGGTTAGGGTTAGGGTTAGGGTTAGGATTAGGATTGTTAGGATTGTTTATCGTCACCTCTGTCAATGTAATGCCTTTATACAGTTTATAATGTGAAATTCTATTTATTGACAATTTATACACATATTAATTTACATTTTTATACATCACACAGATCATTGATCTTGATATAGTTAATCCACACCCATGTCAGTTATTCATATTCATATCATGTGCAGTTTATTTAACGCAACTATTTGTTCTCTTGTTATTTCTTCCCCTGCCTCCTCCTTCATTTCTGTTTCCCTCACACATCTTAAGTCTCTGTCATGGAAGTGGAGTGCATTCGTGAGGGTTGCCAGTCAGAGACTTTGCAGCAGATGATTGGCTCAGTATCTGAGGACCGGTGTTTTACATTGGTCTTCAAAGGGTCCCGCAAGAGTCTGGATCTCCTCTGCCAGAGCCATGAGGAGGCTCAGCATTGGGCACACGGCATTCGAACTCTGCAGGAGAGAGTGGAGAATATGACTCAAAAGGAAAAACTTGACCAATATCCTATTTTTTGTTGATTTTGAATCTTGGAACTGTCTACACTGTAGATGGGGAGATAATTGCAGCATGAAATATGCTGATGGGTGATGAATTAAGGAAATGTATTTTAATTTTTTTTTTAATTAATAAAACTACAACGCTGCAGGTGGCATGTTTTGTGTCCACTGATAGGCAAAGGTTATTATCATTATTATTATTATTACGTTATTTTGATCCTGGTGGGAGTGGTCTCTTCTGGCATGGAAATTCCTCCATCCATAGGCTCAACAGGTTACTCAGTAGTTTAATGATTAAAAAAAATAATAGCAGTCACCAGATCCCAATCCAGTTGAATACCTTTGAACTTGCCTTTTGGACTAATTTGTTAGACAGTGCTCTCCACCACCATCAAAACACCAAATATCAAATATCAAAAGATTGTTGTTTCATCCTTCCAAAACAGCTCAAGAGGCTTTAAGAATCAGTGCCAAGGTGCAGTGGCACCTCTAAGCAGCACATGATGGCCCAAGACCTTATTGAGAATTGAGAAATTGAGAAAGTTTTTCTTTAATTTCTTAATTTGTCACCCATCTGTATATACAGTGGTACCTCTACTTATGAAAGGATCTACGCACGAAATTTTCAGGTTACGAAATGCCTCTTCAGAAAAATATTGCCTCTTGTTAAATTTCAGGATACGAAAGGCGAAAATTTCAAAATACGCGCTCTGCCATTGGCTATCACTCAGCATCTTCCTGGCATCCCATTGGCTAGGAGGGACCTCTGTGTGTATGTGCGTATACCCAGCATCCTCTTCATTTTCCCGTCGGGCCACGAGCATCACCGAAGCCTCAGTCTCACGCTAATGAAATTCAGTGAAGCACCAAGTGTTCAGACAGTTTTTCGTCAGCTTTTGCTAGCGTTTATTTCAACTTTATGTGTGTGTATTAACTTTTATTGTACAGTAGTCTCATTCTAACATGTATTTGTTATAGGTTTTGATGCATTTTTATAATTCATAAAAAATGTATGTCCGAATTATGGTGGGCTTGGAAATGATTAGGGCATATATATGTAAAAAACATCTCTACTTACGAAATTTTCACCTTACAAAACGACTTCCAGAATGAATTAATTTCGTAAGTATAGGTACCACTGTACATTCTGAACATTGTTTCTGAACTTTTATTGGAGGCCCTAAATCCCTCAGGATTACTAAACTAGAGTGTCAACTGTGTTACATGTATCCAACACTTTTACCATCCTCCAGTTTTTTGAAGGAAACTCAGAATGGCAACACAGAGTACTGACAGGAAGGTGTTCTGTGTTTTAAAAGTGTTTTAAAACTGTTGTTGAACATTTTCTTACTGCTTCCTTGACCGTGTGTCACCTGGATTCAAGCTTACCTTAGTCGGGCCGACCAGAACCACGATGATAAGATGAGCTATGATGAAGTCCAGACACTGTTGAAGATGGTCAACATAGACCTCAGTGACCAGTATGCCCGCAGCCTCTTCCAGGTACCAGAAAATGCAAACACACAATCTTACAAAACACTGGGAATCAGTTAATTAAAAGAGCTTTATAATGCAATTTAACTTGATCACTGACACACCACCACTAACTTTGTGTTACCTAGGTTTGACAATTGAGACCAGCTTGAAAATAGATGTTTATTTTCATCTGAATCTGACTATGATTCTCTCACAGAAATGTGACAGGTCAGCTGATGGTCGTCTGGACCACTCGGAGATTGAGGTTTTCTGCAGGGAGTTGTTACGGAGACCTGAGCTGGATGCTGTGTTTCTCCGTTACTCTGCAAATGGCTGTGTATTTTCCACTGTGGACCTGAGGGATTTCTTGAAAGACCAGGGCGAGGATGCTTCACTCACTCATGCCCAAAGCCTCATACTGACCTATGAACTTAATGAGTGGGGTATGGTGCTAAGTAACAAAATACTGCAAAGTACCAACATTTATCCAAATCAAGTAAGAGAAGAATATCTAGCAGCTAAAAAAAAACAAATATTCTTCTCTTTGGTGCAGACAAAAATAGAGCTAAAAGAAGGGTGGATATAGGACTAAAACAATCTGATTGCCTGAAAAATGTCATGTAACAATTAAAATAATCTCAATCAATTATATATTTGATTGGCAACCACTAAATGGTGGCCATTGCAGAGGAGATTTTTACAGAAGATGGTAGTCAATACATGACATGAGATAAAAGCATGCAAGATGGTCTCCACTATTGAGTATGGAAACATGAATACTTAATGACACGTGTTTGTCTAATGTCTGTCAAATTCTGTGGCAGAATTTAAATTTTCAGCTAGGCTTTGCTCTTTTCTCCCCAGCTCTCTTGTTCTTTCTTTACAAAACAATTTCTTTTGCCTTACATGTAGCCCTAGGAATGCGTCTGAGGAATTGTGCATAGTGTATAATACTCTCCATATTTAAACAACACCACTTCTGCCCTCCTTTTGATGGCTGACCCTGACACTCTGTCCTAGAGTGTCACTGTTTAGAACAACTTTAGCAACATAGTTGGACAAAATATCGAGTTCTGAACAAGCGTAGCTCAACCTCCAAATCCAAACAGGAAAAGATAACTTACGGATTTGTGTCTTTTGTTTTTTAAAAAAATGCTAATGCGCTTGTATTTCTTTTGCCCTGTACAGCCCAGAAGAACCAGTTCATGACGCCCAATGGTTTCACCATGTACATGCTGTCTAAGGAGAACTGTGTGTTTAACCCAGACCATGCTAGGGTTTATCAAGACATGACACATCCACTGACACACTACTTCATCTCCTCCTCCCACAACACCTATCTCACCAAAGATCAGCTGACTGGAGACAGTAGCACAGAGCCATACATTCGGTAAGGATAAAAAAGACCACACACATAACTACATTACATACGTATGTATATTGTAGGTAATCCTGTGCTTTTGCGTTCCCAGTACCTACCAGAATCTGTTTCATGGCTGAAGGGTTCTGCAATTAACAAACACATGTCACATGAAAGTAATTCATATATCTATCAAAGGCAAAATGGAACATTTTTGGCTGTTAAAGGCAACTATTAGAGGGGGTTACACTGAATTACCCTACTGACACAAGCTTCCTTATTTGCTAGACCAGGGAAGAAGTCAGGGGGCCATAAAGAGGGTCCTTTAGTTGGACTCTAAAAGTCAAAGAAGGTCCAGCTCAGAAAAGAGGTCTTGGTCCTATTCCCAGGCTTTTGTTGGTATGGTACTTGCTGATGTTGACTGTGAAAACTGTTGAAACACTACATCTGTATTACTACAAAACATCTCAGTTTAGTACCATAGTACTATACTGTACTATGGATCTATTGTGCGGTGGTTTGGCTTTGAATAAGGCTGTAACTTTAGCTGGGTTAGAATTCTGAGCTAGCAGCTCATAAGCAAGTGCATCAGATTAGTGGCAAGTGTTTATTTTACAAGTTTGCTTACTGAATCATCTCTATTTTAGAGAACCCTAATCATGATTCTTCTTCTAGAGCACTGAACAGTGGTTGCCGCTGTGTGGAACTGGATTGTTGGGATGGAGATAAAGGAGAACCAGTCATCTATCATGGGCACACTCTCACCTCCAAAGTGCCATTTGTCAAAGTTATTGAGACTATCAATGAATATGCTTTTAAAGTGAGTACTACTATCAGGGTTATTTTAATTGTCAATTGCATACAATAGAGCCATTCTGCATTGTTCACATTCACACAGAGATATAAGAAAGAATATATAAGATAGTTAAAAATTTTACTAATATTTTTGCTGATCTTCTAAATTAATTGATTGAAGTAATTTGTGTGGACAAATATCATATACATCTCAAATCAGTTTAAAAAACAAAAAAGCCTAAAAAACAGACAAAAGTTTATTTCTTGATTGCTTTTATCCCTCTCTTCCAGACATCTCTGTACCCTCTGATCCTGTCCCTGGAGAACCACTGTTCCATGGAGCAACAGACAGTAATGGCTCAACATCTTCGATCCATCCTGGGAGACAAGCTGCTCATTAAGCCCCTAAGTTATCTAAATCCTCAGATCATGCCTTCTCCAGAGGTAGCTTATTGGACTAAGATTGTGCCTGCATACTCTGAAACCACGTTCAGTTTCTTCTTATAGTGGCGGTTTCTGTAGTTGTCTGAAAAGAGATTAAAACCTAACATAAGGGAATATTTTATCCAGATAAATATTTAGAGTGTGCTTGCTACATTTCAATGGAACCCTCTTGATATCCGAGCTCTCTCCAACTTGGTGGCAGGACTTGTATTTCCTTCTTAACTATGGGAGCTGTTTCTCCAGCTTGATGGCATCTGATACTTTATTTGGATTCATATCATAAAGGAGAATTGTGAAGCACATGGAAATGATCCTCAGCCTGATTTCTTTCTTGTGGTCCCATCACGCTATCCACTTCACAGCAGTCCTATATGACATCCATTTTGTTGGCCCTCTAAATTTCCTCTTTGCTTTAAGGTATGAAATTCTTGCTGGAAAAGTAATTAAAGATTATTCAGAACAATCACTCTGCATACTGTGTGCCCAGAAGTGGATCTGGGAGTAGAAACATTTTCAGAGAGATCAAGCATTTATGCCAGGTGGTCATAATATTGTTCTTTTCTTTATAGTCAGTCAGTTTTTGGGGTTAATGAACAGAAAGATTAAGATTTTAAAACTCTAAATGTACATGTAACATAAATTATCTTAAATACTGGTCTAGTCCACGAGTGCTTTAAAAAAAGGAGAGGGTCTCACCTTGGGAGTAATTCAGTGTAGAACCACTACTGAGACAGAGCAGTCGACAGGGACATATTCTGTGTTGCCATGTTTTGGGAGGTGACTCCTGCCTCCTTAAGCACAGTGCTTGGGAGTGGTTAGGGTAACAACCAGTGAGGCACTTGACGGGTAGGGTTGACTTAGCTAAAGCATAATGCTTGGTACTATTGAGGCAATAGTTAAGATTCTACTACTTAAGTACAATACTTGACTGTACCTGACCACCTTCTATCCCCTGAAAACTAATTAGTAAGGGACAACTAGTAAGACTGGAATGTGAAATATTTTACTTATGTTTATAGTAGCGAAAGTAGCAGTATAATTTTAGTAGCAGTAAAGAGTGCGGTACAGTAGCTGTATTCGTGATTCTCATAATGTGAAATAAGTTGTTAATGTATATTGTATGCAATGTTTTGGTTGTGTGCAGGACCTAAAAGGTAAAGTCCTGGTAAAAGGGAAGAAGGAGCGCATGGTGGCAGAATTCCCGGCTAGCTCCTCAGACCTTAGCTCTTCAGATGATGAGGCTAGCTGCACTGAAAGCAAACCAGTGAGAAACAACAAAGACAAAAAGGTGTGTACAAAACCAAAACCTCACAATTGCCCTACCAGGGACTTTGGTGTAATCCAGTAGGAATGCTGTATCTTTTGAACCACTAAATACTGAAAATAGTAATGAGGATAAACTGATAGTGACTGTCTAGGCTTGTAAAGATTTTTTGGGGGTTTCTTTGTGTGTGTGTCATCTCAGCCAGGTGTGTCTAAATTGAGTCCAGAGCTGTCAGAGTTGGTGGTGTACACACGTAGTGTGCCCTTTAAAGGCTTTGAACATGCAGCCAAAAACCCAGCCACAGATATGTCCTCTTTCTCTGAAAGTGAAGCACTAAAGCTAATAAAGGATTCAGGTATGTTGTGTCTGGAAATATCTGCCCACAATTTATCAAAAATAGTTGGATATATTTGTACAAAAATGACTCTTTCTTCAGATTACTATTGGAGTAACTTGATTGGTCTTTTTTTGTCCTGCCCTTCTAGGAATGTATTTTGTGCGCCACAATAGCCACCAGCTCAGTAGGATCTACCCCTCAGGCCAGCGCCTCCAGTCATCCAACTACAACCCTCAGGAGATGTGGAATGGAGGTTGTCAGATTGGTGAGGGTTTTTTTCATGTTATCTTGTTCACATGAATGACAAACTAATTAAGTGTTGTTATTCAGATACAAATTCTTGCTCTCCTCTCTTTGGTATAATTTTGGGTATACCAATACTCTCCCTAGAGGACGAAAAGAAAGAAATAACATTATGGAACACAGAAATGCCACTAACGCAGTTATGTTTTGCTTTCCCCAGTTGCTTTGAATTTTCAGACACCTGGTGAGCAGATGGACCTCAATCGAGGCAGGTTTCTACAGAATGGTCAGTGTGGGTACATCCTGAAGCCTCCCTTCATGTGTCAGCCTGACTCCATGTTCATTCCAGAGAACGTTGGTGGAGGTCCTGGCCATAGACCTGTCCTTCTCACTATTCGGGTATGATGGCACTAAACCTGTCCCAAATGAATAGCAAGTTAAAAAATAGGTTAACCTGCAGAACCAAAACTATATTTGCAACTGCCAACTTGCACTGGAAAGATAATGATTTTAGAACAGCAAAAGAAGTTCAAGCTAGGTCAATAGATGTTTCTTATTCAAGTAGTTCCAGGGAATAGCTCCAGGGAACTGACTGCATTTTGAATCTGGTCTATATCTCAGAGAAAGTCTAATGCACAAGATTGTTCTCATAAACTGAATCAATGTCTAACCTTTGCAAATGACCATTTGCACTTTTCAAACCCTTGCTCTATTATACAATATAATGATGCTCCAATCATATAAAGCTCTGTTATTAATGTTATTTCAGATTATTTCAGCTCAGCAGCTCCCTAAACCAGAATGGGACAAGCCCAGCTCCATTGTGGACCCTCAAGTCTGGGTAGAGATACATGGCGTTCCCATTGACAACATTAAGAAGAAAACTCATCATGTTGACAACAATGGTATATACTTAACCTACTGACAAAATGTATTACAAATTAAATGGCATCAGTACCACTATTAAGAATTTTTTACACAGCTTTAGAAAGTCATCCAATTAATACTGAGACATGGTTGAAAGTTACAGGAAAAACCTTTTAAATGGGTCCAAGTTTAAAAAGTCGTAACAACAATAATATTAAAGGCGCTTTGAAGTAAGATGACAGTGCATAATCCAGGACAGGGAATAGTGATATCCAACAATGGGCAGTGGTGGGAATAGTTTGAAACAAAAAGACCACTCTTGGAAGGAAGGAGGGAATAACATTCCTGTCCGACTTTTAAAAATCTATTCAGTGTTTTTTTATAGGGGGACATTGTACATAGCTGTTTTGCACAGTTTCTAAAGCATGCTTATGAAATTAATAGATCTTATTGTGCTTGAACACACTACCCAGCTACATACAACCAATAAGAAGGCATGATACTGCCATATCACCAAACCTAAAGTAGTGTTTCTGTGTCATTGTTGTCATGAGTGGCTATAAGTATGCTGAAAAGTGGTCAAGAAACTGATGATGAGCAACCAGCCAGTACCATTTCTCACAAATTCTAAAAAGTGCTGACTTGATCTTGCCTTAGTTGTTATGTTGACACAGGACCCAAATGCAGACAGACCTACTCGGGGATGATGTTGACCAAAACTGGTCAAATCTGCAGTATTATCCTACATATAGAGCAGCATGTGGAAATGGAAAGTCTGATCAGGGCATAAAGGCCATAAAGACCAAACAAAATGGAAATACTTAATGCATGAACATGATTCCCTCAAAGTTCATGAAGTAAAACCACACAAGTTGATGTGAATATGTCTTTTAGTGAGTGTTCTTTTTTTCAGGCTTTAACCCACGGTGGGACTGTACATTTAACTTTACCATCCATGTACCTGACCTGGCTCTGGTTCGCTTCATGGTGGAGGACCATGACTATACATCAAGTAATGACTTCTTGGGGCAATATACCCTGCCTTTCATGAGCCTCCGGACAGGTGCATTTGGGGACTTTGGATTTATTTATTTGACATTGGCGGTACAGTATGAATATCCATCTGCTATACTGACCTTCTTTCCTTTACCTCTGCAGGTTATCGTCATGTCCAACTGCTCAAGCTGGATGGCTCCAGTCTTTCTCCCTCCTCACTCTTCATTCATGTCAAGGTCACCCCATGTCCGAGTAGTCCTTCAAAATCAGCTAAATCACTGGCTAGGTCACCGGCTAAACCTTAGTCAGGAAGCTCTAATCCTATCTCCCTATCATAGCAACCTGAATCATGGAAACTACCATGGGTAATCATGATATATCTGTCTGGATCCAGGTAAAAAAAAGTCTAAATCCTGACCCTAAATCATAAAACTTCATAATTATAACCTTGGCTTGCAATTATCCTCAACTTGTCTACAGTTTGTAGAACAAGAGTATTGTTGTGACAAAAAAACACATTCACGAAG
Organism: Terapon puta; assembly: GCA_028564955.1. Taxonomy (NCBI): domain Eukaryota; kingdom Metazoa; phylum Chordata; class Actinopteri; order Centrarchiformes; family Terapontidae; genus Terapon; species Terapon puta. The sequence continues at coordinate 9,793,781 of JAOXYL010000030.1, forward strand.
AGGAAAGAAAACACTTCTACATTACTTACAACTGATTAAATTATGTTCCCAGACAACCCAGTCTCATACCAATTGTAAAATGTAGCTATTTCACAATTAGGGCCTGAAAATAGTTTTTTTCCCCTATTCTTTTCTATTGGCCTGCCGACAGGTGACTGCTTCTCAAAATAAAAACATGGCGGACATTCCTTTCATTTTCGGTGGAAAATGCATTATTTCAAGATAGTTTGGACATAAAAAGGCATATTGATGATTTTTCTAGCAAGAAATATACATTAAGATTTCACAATATTCAATATTCAGTTTTTGGAAATGATCTTTGCTTTGTTTGTTATTATGATGAGTCTGGGCATAAAATTGTGACAGTGTGATGTTTTCTGCCGTTGCTATGCAGGTTGCTAGGGACGCCACAGACAAAACCAAGTGGCGTGTTTGTTATGTTATTTATTCGTTACACTGTGTAGTTATCTGAGCTGTTCAAATATTTGTGTAACTGTTAATTATATCCGTAAAATAACAGATTTTAGTGCCGCAGGAATTACATATATATTTGTCTTTGGAATTTGGCACTCCTGATCATTTGTGAAGCAACCCGGAAATTATTGTTCGCTCCAAAAAAAAAAACCTTCTGATTAATAAGACAATCAACAAATTGACAATTTTATAAAAAGCAAATGTTCATTTATATAAGACAGGCCACGGTGTACAAAGTGTATCGTAGATTCGGCGACACCCACCAATTGTCTCAGTTGTCAATGAAAATAAAAAAAAAAGCGACCAACCAAATAAACTACAACAATGGTGCTGATTGGTATTAGGCTGCAGATTATTACCCTATGGGTATGTAGTTAATGAGCATATTCATGTTTTTCTTTGGATTTAGGTTGTAAAGTCTAAATGGAGCTAAAATTGGTTACTCTCCTGGTCAAAACCTTTCCAATGATGTATTTGTTTTGGCTCTACGACAAAGTTTTGATTTTCTCTTGTCATGGCACAGACTATGCCGAGCTCCATAGTTTCAGAGAGCACTTTGAAGGCCTGGTGTACAAGGAGTTAGACTGATTCTCAGAGCAGGACTCATGAACTTATTAATCATTGAAACAGTCTGCAGAAGAATCCAGAAGATCAACACCAAAGTTTGTGCATAGGTGTATAGTTTTTTTTTGTTTTTTTATTTTTGTTTTTTGTGTTTTAAGACTCATATAACTTCTCAAAAGTAGGTTTAAGTTTAAGCCTCTGTCGGAAGAGTTTTGCATTTTGTCTAACATCTAATCCAAGTCTTGATAAAAGCAATAGTTGGTATATCCTGGTCAAATTTATTTGATTCAGTGTTGGGGAAGCAGTGCAGCATTACATAAATATATTTATAATAATTTTCTCCTGCAAGACCATCTGATAACCTGAGGTATTACAACTTAATCCAAGGTAGAAATAGCCTGCTGTTGTAACCCTAACCCATAAGCCTTCCCTATACTGTGTTGTCACATATCATTATGAAATTTTAAAGACATTACTATAGATCTATGTGATGATGAAAAGATCTTGTTTCTCCCTCTCTGATGTAATGTACAAATGAAAGGCCTATTGTCAGTTACATCCCATCCCAATTCTTATTGCACGCATCATAGTGTATTAGGTTTCTAAATTATAAATTAATAGATAACTGAAGAGAGAAGTTTTTGTTAAACGTGTGATCAACAGCACATTTTAGAACATCAGTTTAATATTTTTTCTTTGTTTTATTTGTGTTTAGATATGTATTCTACAAGGGGGTCTGTTTCACTGATCCTGGTGACTGTGACATAAAGGTTTTATCATTGTCAGCATTATAAAACGGATTATGTGAGACATCGCTATGTTGAACTATCTACTCTAGGGTATCATCTTTAAGAAAATGTTTCACAAATGTTTATTGAGGAGGGGCATTTTATTTTATATGTATTTTGTAGGAGTTGGTTGTGGAATATTCATACGTTTGTTTATTTGCATATGACAATAAGAACTATAAATATGTCATACAAAGATCATCTAAAATTTGACTCTTCAATGATTTTTTAATCCAGCCTGGGTGCTGAGAAGATGAACATATAGCTTACTTGAGAGTAGTATTAGTTTCTAAGCATTTCATAAATGCATGAAGTAACAGAATATGTTTGGTATAATGAGAAGAGTTTAAAAAATTCTTGTCAGATGAATCTGTATCAGTGGCAGAACTGTAAGCAGAAGTGTAAGAATAACATTTTAAAAAATATGTATATCTATCTATCTATCTATCTATCTATCTATATATATATATGTATATACACACACACACATATATATATGTGTGTATATCGCGGGTTATATATATATATATATATATATATATATATATATATATATATACATATATATATATATAGTTCAGAATAAAATGATGGGACTAAATGTAGCCCTTTGTATAGATACCAGTACATATAGGAATCAAAGAATACTACGACTGATGAGCCATGACAAACGAAGCACACTGACTCAACAAAAAGTTGGTATGATTCAAATTCAAAGTCAGATTTTGTCTGAGCCTATTAGAACATATTATTCTATTTAATTGTTTTTGATTGTTTATGGTATAATTTAATTTATTTATGGTTTATTTAAATGTTTTCTATAGCCAGTCAGGGCCTCCTCCTTGAACCCTCCTCCCATAATTAGGAGTGAGGACAGCTGGTTAAGAGAGATGTTTTCCTTTGTTTGTGGAAGGAGTGAGGAGCCTAACAGTTTTTTGACCACCAAAATATTATTTTAGTTACCTTAAAGTCAACCTGGAGATCGCTTTTTGTTTTTCAGAAAATAAAGCTCAATATATTTTGACTGGAACCTTCTCCGTGAGTGCTTTTTTTTAAATTAAGTGAGTCGACCTTCTCCTCCACGCACACTACTCTTATGTTGCTGAGCAGCAGCCTTTTTATTTTTTTTGAAGAACACAAGAGTAGCCGTAACAGATTTATTTATTTAAACCCAAAATCACAAACACTGTTTGCCTCAGAGGCTTTACAATCTGTACAGTTGTGACACCCTCTGTCCTTAGACCCTCGAACCGGGTCAGGAAAAACTTCCAAAAAGCCTTTATGGGAAAAACAAGAAACCTGAGGAAGAGCCACAGATGAGGGATCCCTCTCCCTGGGACGGACAGACGTGCAATAGATGACACATGTATGGAGAACATCCTCATCAGTCATATATGGAGTTTAACATGGGGTCGTAATAAACTGTAGATAAGTTCATGAGTTTGGTCCATGTGTGGAGGTATGATGACAAGCACCAGGAAAACCAGGAGAGAGGAAACAGTAATATCGAGGATGAGTTTTGGTCATGCAGAACTAAACAGTACCGTATTTAAGATGGGAAAACATAGAACAGGAAGATGTAAGTTTTGTGACCAAGAAAATCCTTAAACCATGTGCGTTATTGTCCAAAATATATTATATAAATATATAATCCTAAAGAAGGCCCAGCAGAGGATGTTCTTCCTGCGACAGCTGAAAAGACACGGCCTGTCTCAGGAGCTGCTCGTCCAGTT
>JAOXYL010000030.1:9818090-9832829 GCA_028564955.1 Terapon puta
ATATATATATATATATATATATATATATATATATATATATATATATATATATATATAGATATATATATATAGATATATATATATATGTATTGAGTTAAATTCTGCACTTGGATCTGAGTGTTTTTTCTTGGATGTCTCAGTATCTCTTCCCAGATGCTGCCGTGGAGAAATCATCAGAGAATTTCAAGAATAAAACTGCACAGTCAAACACCTGTGGGAAAGCATCGCAAGATAAAAACTCTGACTGTGTATGTTTTACTTTTTTAACACTTAAATACTGACAGAGATGCCCAATGTTTCAGTCAGGTCAAGTTCTTCTAGAGTCAGGATGGATGTTGTGGATATGATATATAACACACTACAGAACATAAAAAGAGCTATAACAATGCAGAACCATAAGTAACAAAAAATAGTAAAATGACACTTATATAAATGGCAATACAATAGAATGCCTTTGGAAATGTGTATACAAATTCCCCAAGCCATAAGTAAAGGAGGAGTCAGTATACCCCTAGTAATCAGTGTCATGGTGCCGTTGTGCATTCAGTTCTTTTAGCTGCATCTCTTGTGTTCAGTCATTATCAGTTAAGTAAAAATATTTCCCTTCATTTCATTCCTGGCAGAATTAAACATTTCCATGGTTCTCCCTGTTTTCTATTCCCTTGTGTTCAGAGTCTTTTTCTTCAGCTGAAATCAGCACCCACTGACAGTTTGACCTATAGGCTGGCATTGTGTGTGTGTCTGGTCAACTACAACCATGGTGGGCTGCGGGCTGTCGCACACCTCTGGCAGGAGTTTGTCCTAGAATTGCGCTACCGCTGGGAAAACAGTTACCTCATCTATGGGTGGGTACTGCACATGCACTGCTCCTGGCAAAGATTTTTTTTCGTTCTGCATCGCAAAGAACATAGTCACCATTGCCTTGTGCCTTGTTGGACAGGAAAAAAGCAGTCATTTTGGTGATGTTGGCACATCTTGATCATCTTTACAGCATGTAGATTTCATTTACACATTTGAGTATTCAAACACAAACTAGTCGAATACAGAAATCCAAGCGTAAATGCATTTAAGATATAAACCATATGCAAGCTTATTTTGGTGTTTTTGTACTAGTTGAAGCACTTGGTAGATCATTTGATGAAGTTGTTCATGTAGTTTCTCAGTCTTTGTCGTGTTCACTCATATCCGTCTCGGGGAAAATTGAATCGAACGCAACTGGACTTGGTTATATGCCTTGAATACGTTTCACCTCTCATCCAAGAGGCTTCATCAGTTCATGCTTATATTCCAGTTGTGTTCGATTTGCGATTCGATTCAATTTGCCCTGAGATAAATATGACCTGGATAAATGAGAATATCCACAGACACTCATATCCATCTTAACTTCAGCATATGCTTTCTTGTCTGCAGGCTGACTGGTGGATCTCCTGATCTTCGCTGTTGTCTTCTGCATCAGAAGCTTCAGGTCGTCAATTATACAAAATGCACACAGTGTGTTCAAGCCAGAGACAGATTAAATCATTTAAAAATACATGTTACAAAGAAATCAGGGTCTGGGGTTATTCTTAATTGGGCCACGTTTGAACAAGCATAGTTGAGGCCAGGGTTTTACCTTTGTAATGTCTGTCTAATGTTTGAATTTTATGCAGTGAATATCAGCGTTAATGCAACAATGATAAAATTATTATCAAAATCACTATAGTGATTCATACAAGGTGATGAGCTAAACAAGATCAGTAAATGATAACCAATACATTGTGTCAATATCCATGACATTATATATTTATTTAATTAGCTAAATAAGGTTATAGTGTTGGATTTTCATATATTTACATTTGACAATAAAGTATTTTTTAAAGTGTATTGAAAAAGCCATTCTGGCTACTTACATGAAATGTAAAATATTTCTTTACCACAAATTAATTAGGATTTTTCATATAAATTATTTAACTTTATAAACTTTACTTTCTTTGGAATAACACATACAAATTGATTGATGTTTGATTAGTTCTCACATCATCTGAATCTGCATTTATGCATGGTATAAATCTAGCAGTCAACATCCACATGGATGAATGGTCTCCACTTACAATCATGGTTCAAAAATGAACAAAAAGTAGCCCGGATAAAATCACTGCCAACTCGCGCTGAATATGTAATTTGGAGCCAAAGTCTGCACAGTTGTGATCAAGGAATGAACCATGTTAATTGAAGTCCCACCTGTAAATCTGCCTGACCCAATTGGTAATCCATAATTGGGTTAGGGTAATTGGTAAGTAATTATTATAGTAGTTAACAGCTAACATGTAAATTAGGCAGAAATCAACATGGACACTTAGATATTTACATATTGTGTAACATCTCTATGAATATGAAGTATTATCATAAGGTAGTATGTGGCCAACTGAATATGCACAGTAGGTATAATGTCAACACGTCTCTAGCCAACTGGATTGCACACATCAATCAGAAATAAGTGGAACTAGAGAAATGCGTATTTCATATATTCGGTGTCTGAAAGGTCTTACGTTCCTACTTAGATGTTGAACTGCTGCATCGAGCGGAAGAGGGCTAGAGATGAGGTGCGCAAGGTACAGGAGGGAAGCAAGGAGAGAGCTGATGGCTGCCAAAACTGCCACACCATTTCAGAATCTATGAAGGAAACAGTGGCCACGTCCAGCTCAGCAAGGGAGGTGTCTCCCAGGAAATCCTGGGACTCATGGAGCGACAGTGAGGACGAGTTCTTCGAGTGCCTTAGTGACCAGGGAGAGATGGAGGCTCCACATACTGAGGGGGGAAAAGATGGCAGTAAAAGTAGAGCAGAGGGGAGGCTCCACCCTTATAACAATATGACTCTGCTCAACTCCACACAACCACTCTACGTTCCTGTCACACAGGTCAGGACATCTCTGTAACTGTCTCTTTCACTTACTCAGCCATTTAAATGTCAATTACTTATGAATACAGATGTAATGCATACATTAGGTCTAGTATTTAATCCTCATTAGTATGGAAAGTTTTCAGATTGTTTGAATGTCTAAGGTTCACCTTTCTGTGTATGTATATAATTAAGGAAATGTATTGTCGGTGAAACCTTTTATGAAACCACGTTATAAAAGCAGTTGGTACTTTTCCGGTGTACAGCACAAATATGATTTGTTTTCTTGAAAACTGTTTCTTACGCTGCCTTTGAGCCATATAAACGAATAAACAAAAACTCTGTGTGATTTGGCTAGAAATTGGCAATAATTAATGCAAGTACATTGATTCTGACAAGCGTGCATGTTTATGTTACATTTTCAGGAACCTGCTCCCATGACCGAGGATCTGTTAGAGGAACAGTCAGAAGTCCTGGCCAAACTGGGTACATCAGCTGAAGGTACTCATCTCCGTGCCCGGATGCAGAGTGCCTGTCTGCTCTCTGACATGGAGTCCTTTAAGGTTAGACATTAGGGATGCAGAAAATAATCAATTCTTTGGGTGTGGTAACATGTTTCCTTAGCACTATCTACAAAATTTCACCTTTGTGTTAAATTCATGGTCTAACATGCACCTTGGTAGCCGCTGTTATGGCTGAGGTGTTGCCCAGCATCAGGCCAGCATACCCAACATCAGTTGTCTCAAACTGGTGGCCCGTGGGCCATTTGCGGCCTCTGAGACGATATTTTGCTGTATGAATATTTTTGACCCAGCACATTTGGTCACATTTTCAGTTGACCCATAATAAAGTCATAAAAGAACCAAACTTCATGAATGTTTTTTGTGACAAAGAAGTATCTGTTCCAATCACTCTATCAGAGAAAAATCAGAGTTGTAGAAGTAACTGGAAACTCAAGACAGCCATGACATTATGCTCTTTATAAGTGTATGTAAACTCTTGACCGCAACTGTAGGTGGGTGCAAAGACCTGTTAAATACTGCTTGCAGCTTTAATTTCTTTTGTAATTATGAGGTCTTGTAATTAGTCTGTATATGGAATGACCTATATTGGTTAATAAGATATGAGTAACTCAGATCAATAAAATTTGAGATCAGTTTACACAGAGACCATTTTCTTGTCTCTCCACAGGCAGCAAACCCAGGCTGTGTCTTGGAAGACTTTGTGCGCTGGTACTCACCAAGGGATTATGTGGAGGAGGAGCTGGTCGATGAGAGGGGTAATTCTGTGTTGAAAGGCGAGCTTAGTACCAGGATGAAGATCCCAGGCAACATGTGGGTGGAGGCTTGGGAGACAGCCAGGGTTATACCCGCACGTCGCCAGAGAAGACTTTTTGATGACACTAAGGAGGCCGAAAAGGTAATTTTCATCAATGCTGGATGATACACTTACAAATGATATCAAAGTCCCAAGTTTATCTATGTGTTCAGTAAATTGCATTTAATCTAACAAAATAGTGTCCTGCTTTAAGAATCTTGCTGACAGTTGTCTAGGCCTGTGCAGACATAACAGATACAAAGCCAGGATCCTGTCTGTTTTTTTAGGTTCTGCACTATTTGGCAATGCTGAGCCCTGCGGACCTGACCCACCATCTCCTGCCCTGCATACTTCATGCTGCTATTCTGAAGTTGAAGGAGGAAGGTGAGTGAATATGTATCCTGACAGGAAACACTAAACCGCATGGGTTGCCACTACAAACAAACCACCAACAAAATTACTAAAAAGGCATAACAAGAGGCATCAATTGTTCCTTTTTCCTGGTCTCTTGGGACCAGTCAGGCCAATCAGAGGCCTGCACTACATCATGCAGTCTGGATCATGTTACAGGACACCTCCATCTACATCATCAACGGATTTTTGGATTTCTGATAGTACTGTATTGAATCAGCACCCTGCGGTACAGGTTGAACTACAGGGTAATCCTACTCAACCAGGCTTTAGTATGTTCTTTGGTCTTAGGATTGTTATTGATGTTCTTCTGTCAATATTAGGAAATCATATGGTGCTGATAATTTAGATGGTCTTTTCTTAAACTCTCAGTGTCACTTATTGGTGAATAAATTAATCAAATCTTCACTTTGTTTATCAGCACTGGAATAATCCCCACAACATGGAAGGAAGAGGTTATGCCATTCTTCTATGTGAATGTGCGTATAAAGTATAAAACCAACTGTTGACAGAAGCACTTCTGGTAACAGGCTCATACCAGTTTTATACAATTGAGAGCAATAAAAATAGTTATGACAGATATGTCAACACCAACATAAATAATTATGGCACCCCAAATTTTGTTGCCTTTCTGAAATCAGGTAAATAATTAGCTCAGGTCCTATCTCTTTTTCTATGATCACTAACTATCCCTATCCTAACCTTCCTCTGTACCTATGTACAATTTCTGCAACTGTGGTTTTAAATAACTATCCCTGAATAGCAAAATGTCTTGTGCTGCCCTTTATAGACTTACCTAAACTTCAGATATATTCCAATTCCTTTTTTTCACTCATGATACTGATTCTGATACTTGTGCTGTGGGTACGATACCATAGTATTGATACTGATAACAGTGTGTTGTAAAAATAAATATCATACTAAGCCTGTATGACTGTGATATGGTTATCATTGTGGTAAAGCTTGGCTCAGGTTAAACCCTTTGTAAAACATGAAGGAATACAGCAAATTCAAGCCATTTAATTTTTTTTAAATATTATTTTTATTGTTTTTCGTGGATAGGGCAGTGAAGATAGACTCGAAATACTCTCGGGAGAGAGAGAGGGGAAGGCTCTGCCCCCTAGACTACTTCTGGAAACCCTGGGAACTACAAGCAGGCCTGCGTTTTGGGAGCGTAGTGCTCTAATGGGATGATAAGGATTTATCAATTCATTAAGATATGTTGGTGCCAGACCATGTAGAGCCTAATATGTGAGGAGGAGGATTTTAAAATCCACCCAATGCAGAGAAGCCAGTACAGGAGTAATATGGTCTCTTTTCCTGGTCCTAGTAAGCACCCGAGCAGCGACATTCTGGACCAGCTGTAGTGACGACTTTTTCGGGCAGCCTGATAAAAGTGAATTACAATAATCCAGCCTGGAGGAGACAAATGCTTGAGTTGGGTCCTGTTTTGGAGGGAGCTATCCTGTGTAAGCCACAATCTTACTGTTGCCAAAGCCTCCATGGTTGGAATACAGGTGAACAGGGAAGTCACGTCATAGGATACCATGGATTCTTCTAGATCCATTTTTATGTCACGGGCTTTGTTCATAAAGTGTATGGAGTTTTGGATGTGGTGTGGAGTGTTGCCCACCAAGGGTGCCAGAACCCTTGAACAGAACAAGGAAAAAATAGTGAAACTCTCTGTAAACCAAGTGTGTAAAATAAATCTTCTCAAAATTTCTTTGTGGTACTTGTCCTAAAAGTTAGCTTAATACTGTTAAGTAGTGATGTAGTGTAAAACAGTGTACTTGTTGATGAGGAGAATTTTTTGTTTGAAACACATGATGTTTTAAGAAAGCATCTAGAAATACGAAAATGATTGAAATGACTGCAGATAAAGGGTTCAACATTAAAGAAAAGAATAACGTGTTTATATAGAGAATGAATTTAATTCTGCAGTATAGTATATTCAGTATTAAAAGGTACAACTGGTGAGGAGGTCATTCCATATGCGTGCTACTTTAATCCATCACTTGCTCTTATAACCTTTATTTTTCTTTCTCCTTCTCTACTTTCTCCTCTTGATCCCCTTTTTAACAGAGTCAGTGGAAGACATTCCATCAGTCAAAAAAAGCATTCAGCAAGCTGTGTGTCAAGCCAGCAAGCTCCTGCACTCCCCCATCCATGACTACAAGAAGTTAGAGGTCAGTGAGAGGCCAGACTTAAAACTAACCCCTTAGCTACCCTGAGATTTATTACACAGGGAAAGTTTTTCCTTCAGAACCAAGCACGATACTGTTGCATGCTTTTGTGTAAGTACAAGTACAATGCCAAAGCGTGATGCTTCTGAGTTGCTTGTGTCAAATATGGACTCATTTAGGCACGAGGAGCACCAGAAAACGTTTTCTGGTAGCCTGTCAAACTCCTGGCAAGGTCAAAAGTCACCTAACCCTAACCCTATCATTCATAGTCTATCATCCATCCTACAGAGTCTCTGCATTACTTTTTTGATCCTTCTCTCCCTAATCAAATCTAAACTTGTTTATGTGTTGGAGTAAACATGTATGTCATGTGCCTCAAGCTCCTCTTTTCACGGCAATTATGTCCTTGACCTTTCTCTGTTTGAAGGATTTCATTAACCAGTTGATGAACTTGGAAACAGTCATCACCCGCGCTCGCTCTCTAAAGGCCAAGTTTGCCATTTGTGAAGGCGAAAAGAGAGAGGACACTGAAGAGCTAGAGAAGTAAGTTACAGTTTTATTTGAGCAGTATTACAGTCAGAGGCACATCAAGGAATTTACCGTTCATATGTAAACGGTTATACAGTTTGGCTGCAAAGACATAACATTATATCTTAGAGGGAGGTTTGGTTTGGGGTTAGAGGAAACTTAAACACTTTATATAATGGCCTCATTTTCATCTGTGTGATGGACTTGCAAATAAGCTGAACATGCTGTTGTTGATACAAATAAGCTGGTGCAAGTGTGGCTACAGTGCTCTGTCTCATCCAATTGTATACATTTGCACTAACCTGATCTCTTTGGAGTAACAGACAACACTGACCACTGTAGTCACTGGAGAGTTTTACTGGCTTTACCACCAATCAAGTTTGATGTCTACCTCCAGGTTTGTGAGCTCCCTCCTTGAAGAACCTGAGGTAGTGGTGATTGGAGCTGGTCAGGGGGTGGCTGGCAGCATAATTCACAGGCTGTTTGTCAATGCTCAGAAGGTAAGCTGCCTCATTCTTTTTCTCTCTTTGCTGTTAATCATACTAGAACAGGTATTGTACTTTGTGGTATGTTTTTAGACATTTTTTAAGGTTTGAAAATTCAAGTAAAATTTGACATGAGTTACCCAAATATGTTGCTTCAGCTAATTTGCTTTTAAACTAATTTGAGACTGGCCCAGGAACAAGATGGTGTTGTCTGTCATTTTTGACCAGTTTTTCATTATGTGCTTGGGCACAATACAGCTGATATGAAAAAGTTCACGCACCCGTGTTAAAATGTCAGGTTTTTGTGATGTTAAAAGACGAGATCAATATCAGTCATTTCAAAACAATTTTAATGTGACCTTTAATGTGACCTATAACGTGAAGGAGAAATAAGAAATAAAGACCTTACCTGGTTGCATAAGTGTCCACACAAACTAATACTTTGTTGAAGCACCTTCTGATTTTTTTACCATCTCTTTGGGTAGGAGTCTGCCAGCATGGAACATCTTGACTTGGCAGTATTTGCAAAAGCACTCCACTTGTATGCTTTGATAAAGTTTCTTTGTTAGAAAATAAGAAAATGCTTCCATCTTGGCACCCTCCCCATAGCCCAGATATATGAAGAATATGGAAGATTGTTGTCTCATGTAATATGCAGCGAGTACTTTCCAGAAATTCCTAATGCTCCTTTATCATTGTTGTAGGCCTTTTGGCTGCCTCCCACACTAGTTTTCTTTTTTCCTTTTCATCAGTTTTGGAGGAACATCCAGTTTTTGGTTATGTTACTGTTGTGCCATATTTTTCCCCACTTGATGATGACTATCTTCACTGTTCCATGGTGTATTTACTAATGCCTTGCACATCCTTTTGTATTTTTCTCCTTACTGATCCCTCTCATGTTTTGGAAGCTCTCTGCAGACCATGGCTCTTGCTATAAGATGCAACTAAGAAAATGCTGGGAAAATCATACTAGAACAGTTGAACGTAATTTGAGATAAATCTGAGGGACTTAAAATGATGCCACATATGAAGTGTGTACTGACTACTATTTAACAGTTTGAATGACAGTTAAAGGGTGTACACTCTTGTGCGACCAGGTAATTCAATTTTTTTATTTTTCTCTCCAAAAGATTCAGTTTGTTTTTCAATTGACTTGTTCATGTTTTAGGTCACATTTAAAGTGGAAAAAGTTCTGAAATTATTTATCTCAGTAGAACCTTTTTACATTACAAAAAACAGGCATTTTAACAGGGGTGTGTAGACTTTTTATATCGACTGTACACTGTGTATATATAGTTACAGAGGCTGAAGTCACTTCTTTAAAACTGTGATGGCAAGAGAATTAGGTTGTCTCAAGGGCAGATGGAGATATCTGTAGATTTCCATCACCACTACAATAACACACACTATTGTTGCTGCACAATTTTAGAGAGTTTCCCCACCAGTTTCTACAATTGAAAAATTAATTAATTATTTTTTTGAATAAATTCAAACAAGAAAATATTTTTAGCAGAGCAAACACATAGGAAGTTTTTTTTTCTGTGTAGAGCTGGGATATAATGCAATGTATTTAACACCTAAAATTTCCACTGTGAAACTGTCGCTCCTCATAGCAGTACAGTATATATGTATGTGTATGCTTAATGGGCAGTCATGACAGAGACCCTCTTGTGATGCAGGTGTGTGGATTTTCTTTTTTGGTATACATGTCCTCCATTCGACTATGTGTTTTTTTGTTGTTTCTTCCCCCTGCTGCTAATGTCAAGCTGGCTGACTTCACCAGTGATGAGGTAACCACAAGCAATGAGAGTTTCCGCTGCAACTACTAGCTACTACTAGTAGTGTATATATAAATATATAGTATATACTTGTGTAAATATATAGTAGTACTATAACTATAATTTCAAAGTAATGAACCCAAAGAGAATTAACCCCCTGCTATTCCACTGAGCTCTACAAATCATTTGCGAATGTTTCACTATAATGTTTTTTTTCACTCGCTCATCTGTCATTTTCAGTAAACAGCTGTATGTTATAGCCGATTGTACGCTAAAGCCTGCATTTAGATAAAAAGAATTAATTGGAAAATGTAAAGAATCAAATATTTTCTTTACAATTGGTGGATACCAAACCAGAGCTAAAGAGCAAAATATGAGCAAAAATATTATTTATTATACTGCACATGGTCGAATAACAGAATTTGTGCTTTAGTTAATGCTACACACAAGACAATGAAGAGTCTACCTCTGTATGTAGAAAGGATCGTGTTGAATGTCAAAATATGTTTTCTTTATAGATGTGGTAAACAACATAGTTGCATTACTAATTCATCAGTTCTGTTTACTGAATAAAGAGGAGGAGGTGCGTGGTGGGTCAATCAGACACATAGGGGCACTCTTCTAGAGCATGCAAGATTTTAGCATTTCAAAATAGGCCTGCATTTTCTCCCTTTACAATAAGCTACAGCCAGTTTACTTCCTAACTAAATGCGTATTCACATTTTCTCAAGTTTCTTTAGCTCTTGGTTTAAAACAAACAAAACCTAGCATAAGACTTTTATTTAGGTTATTATGTTATGTTTAGGATTTATTGTTTTTGTGTTACAGCACAGCTCTGTATTCTGGTTATGCTGTTAATTATACATACTAAACATTACAGAGAGTCATTTTTTGGAATCATATGGTATAATTTTACAATCCAATTGTCTTACCATATCCAGTGAAGTTGGAATATGGGAGGGTTTCATGTTATATTTTTGCAGGCCTCAGCTAGTTGAAAATCAGTTTAAAATGAATCTTCTTAAAGCTAGTCTACCACAATCCTTCCTAAATTATGTTTAACTGAAGGTCAAAATGACTTAATAATTTATAAAACATTAATTTACTAATAAACATTTTATTCTTCTATTGGAGTAGCCTAGCTTACAGCACATGCCCTTATATGTAGACATTACAATGTAAGTTAATGACGTACATTTTCTCACAAAGAAGTATATACTATACAGATCTCTTCAACCTCCTCCCTGACAACTTTTTCTCTGCCACTTCTTTTTCTGTAACATTTCATCTTTTCTTCACTCTCAGGCTGCTCTCCTTGCACCAATGGATGATGACTTGGGGCATGACAGAAAGCCCACAGGAGGAAGCATCAAAGTGCCTGACTTTCCTTCTCCGGCAGGCAGGGAAATTCTGCTGCGTACATGTGTCCCTCGGCCAGCACCATACTCTAAAGCCCTACCCCAGCGGCTCTTCTGTGTGTTGATGAAGGAGGAGTTCAGACTGGCAGGAGCCTTCTCTTCAGACTCTTCCTTCTTTTAAGGCCATATGTCTATCACACATCTCACACAGCCCCCGCTGAAAGAGCAATGAAGGTCATAGGGTAGCAATGATTCAAGTTGTTTGTTGGGCTTGGTTAATGACTTTGTTTGTGGGAACAAATGCTTGTTTAAAAATAGTAGACAGCTATATATCTTGCCAATGTGCATTGCTATCTAAAAAAGTGATCTTTTTCAGGTGACATTTTTGAAAGTAGATTTTTCTTTTCAGAAAGCAGTGTGACTATATTTTGTGTTTAGCTGGCTCTTATTGCATAATTCAATTTTTTAAAAAAGGAAAACAAAGGTAAAATTGGACACACATTCAACAAGTGTTCCACACTTGAATGCTTGTAAGTGCAATCACGCAGCAAGAAATCCTGTTAAGTATTATTCGGTAAAAATATGTCTTTACCATAAAAGCTAATCATCAATGATCACTCATGTCTGCATTCATTTAAATAGTAAACTAACGCTTAATGCTTTGTAGGTGTTATTTATTTTTATACATTGATGTAACGTGTGGGTCATTTCTGCTTGTAGGTAATCTGCACAGTACATGTTCAATGTTGTTTCACTATGGCCTGTAACCTAAAAATAAATATTTCTCTCCCATCTCAGTCAGTGCTTCCTGGTCATGTATATCCTCAAACACATTGACATAATTAGCATGTGGGAGACCAGCAAAAAGCAGCAGCATTCTACTGGTTGGTCAGACCACTTGTGTGAGTATAGGCCTCTAGTTAGACCAGTGGCTGCTATTCTATGGTGTATGGGTCCTTTTTTTTTCTCCACATGCATCTTCATAAGGATATACAGTACTATTCGGAAAATTTGAATATTGTGAAAAAGTTGTTTTAGTCAGGCAATTCAACATAAAAGGTGAAACCAATACCAATAATTTTATAGACTTGTTACATGCAAAGTGAGATATCTTAAGCATGTCTTTGTTGTAATTTTGCTGATTATAATTACAGCTTATTAAAACCGCAAACCCAAAAACTCTGAAAATTAGAAGCTTCAGTATTGTGGGCTCGAAGTGTCACACACTAATCAGGTAAGTAATCCAAAACACCTGCAAAAGGGCCCTGAGCCTTTAAAAAGTCTAGTTTAGTTTATTTAACAACTTTATTAATCCCTCTTTGGGGAAATGACTAGATTTTCACTCTGTTTTTATACACACATATACATACACATGCAAACTGCTGCCTCCTGTCAAGCGCCCCAGAGCAGGTTGGGGTTCAGTGAAAGGGAAATTCAGGTCTATCATTGACTCCCTGTACACAAAGTGAAAGTAAAAGAATCTGGGTGTTCTCAGAGTACCATCTCAAAGCACATTAATGGACAGTTAAGCGGAAGGCAGAAGTATGGAAGGTGAGAGCAAGTTTTGCATCTGTGGGGCATTGCCAAGAGAAAGCTGAACGGGAAGAGACCAGCTGAACAGTAAATAAGACCTCAAAACCATAATCAAAGCATGTTGGTCTTCCATAACACCTGAGATATGCCACAAGATGGCACATGATGGATTAAGGCAGTCAGGGGCCACAACCAAATACTAAGTACAGATGCAAGATTTCTGAAGCTGCAAGTCCGAATCAGCAAAATCAAAACAAATAAAAGCTTGAAATATATTGATTCACACACCATATTTCTATATAATATTGTGCAATAATATTAATATTGTGTATATTGCACCTTTAAAGTTAAGTTTCAGAAATGCATGTACTTTTTCAGGATATTCTAATTTTCTGAGTAGTGCTCTACATACCCACACCAACCTGTCTGTTGTGTCATACTTTTCTCATATATGGGTTTCATATGTTAAAAGAAAGGAGTCAAGAGACGATCAGTTTATGTTTTGGCCATTAGGTTTTTTTGTTCAGAAAAGGATATAAAAAATGGTGGTTATTTGATATTTTTATATTTTTCATTTTAAAATCAAAATTGAAATTCAAGATATTTTTCTTAATCAGGGTCAAGAAGGGATAAACAAAACTTTAAAACGGCTTGATTTTCATTTCCTGTTTCTAAAAACAAAAGATAAAATCGTTGGAAGAAACAAAGAAGCTCCCGTTTTTTAATATTGTGCGAGTGGAAGTTGCCATTTTCAAAATATGAGCGCATATGAAGACGTTGCTGTGTCTCTGGCAAGAGTGCCAAAATATGACTTCTACCTGTGGTTTCTACATCCACGTGCCACCATGGCTGCAAAGCTGAAAAAGAAATCAGCAAGAACTTTGTTGTTTAAGAAAAATGTCTCTCTACATAAGGCATAACTCCTTTGGTTATACATACAAATTGAGGTTGTATCATCAAGTCGCACTGTATTTACAATGTAACTGATATCGTTTTTGGTGGTTGAGTAGTGGCTGAGAATTAGACCTGTCTGTGGAGACACAGGACACAGACCCTTGAGTGAAGTAAAAGTACTCAATAATCATAGTAAATGTACAGAAGTATCATCCACAGTGTCTATTCATTGTTTTAAAAGTAAAATCATTTATGTAGAAAAATATCCCTTATGAGAGATGTATTATAATGATTATTGTTTTTAATAATGATATTGGATTCTTTATCAAAGAGAGGTGGATATGATGGGTACAGTGTGTTATAGCCCTTCACAGAGCAAAATAGCTGTGAACAAACATGCAACAGATTAAGTCACATCTCACTGAAAATAATAAATGACAGAACAGTGCAGTAAATACACAATTGGAATAGAATTAGAATTGTTTTTCAAATCACATACCTTAAGAGTGAAAAGTTTTGTTCTTACAACTGCAGTGGGAACATTGTTAGTCAAACAGTGCTTAACCATGTCAAGCAATAAACTACCTAAGTATAACCTTTTAAA
Organism: Terapon puta; assembly: GCA_028564955.1. Classification (NCBI taxonomy): domain Eukaryota; kingdom Metazoa; phylum Chordata; class Actinopteri; order Centrarchiformes; family Terapontidae; genus Terapon; species Terapon puta. Next base: position 9,832,060 of record JAOXYL010000030.1, read on the forward strand.
TGAAATGGTTAATACTAGGAACTTTCAAAAGTAACTTAATTTAGGAATGCCAGAAGAAGGTGTGAAATGGGCCTGCTATCTCTATCTTTATCAATAACACAATTTACAATAAAAGCATTTCCTCTCATTACAAGTTATGATCAATATGGTACAGACCTCTGTGTATAATCTAAAAACCTTTGTCAGTCATGTAGTGAAGTTTGCAACATGGGGCAACATACGCCAAATGCCTTTTCTAGAATTGAGAGTGTAGAGTCGGTGTGTAAGTTTGCAAAAATAATGTCAGACTCCATAGTTTTCTCTGGACCCCTTCCAAATCTGACCAGTGATGACATGTATAGCCGCATGTCGTCATTCCACCAGTGGTTAACGAGGTGGTGTCCGGCAAACGGCGTCGGCTTTATTAATAATTGGCAGCCTTTTTGGAGGAGATCTGGCCTGAACAGGAGAGATGGTATCCATCCCACTTTGGCTGGAGCCATTAGCACTAACCTGAGACAATCCAGAGTTGGGACCAGAACGCAGAGCTGCAGTCTTACACGCTTCTCTGCGCCTCCATTAGTGCAGTCACACACCCAACATAGAATAGAAACTGTGTCTGCCCAACGACTATTTAAACTCAAAAAACAAAAAAGGGGGGTCTAAAAACAAGATAAAAATGCTAAATCTGAGGGAAAATGTTCTCAAAACAACTGAAATTATCTGTCCATGCAGCAAGATAATTTCACTTGACAAGATTTCTTAAATTAAGATTGGTTTGCTTGATATAA